>BJFM01004743.1:0-21319 GCA_016586285.1 Arothron firmamentum | reverse complement strand
CCCCCCCCCCCCCCCGACTTTCTGCTCAGGGGTGTCTGTGTCCCACTGCAGGCTTGGACAGCCAGCTGGTGCCACTGTTCAACCCCAGTTTTTCTCCAAGGAACTTTGTGCTGGTGGGTCAGAAAAGGAGGAGGAAAAGCCCAGACTGACGGACTGACGCGCAGCAGACGTTGGGTTTTAATTTTTTGCTGTACTTTGGTTTTTAGACATGTTTTAATGTTTGTAGATCTGCATGGTTTCATGGTCTGATAAAAAGGGAACTTCCATTTCTGGCTGTGCAATAACCTGCTTTGGACAGAGCTGCCATCTGCTGTCCAACACTAGAGGGCAGCAAACCCAGTGAAGCAGCAATAACAGCTGCAGATGTTACCATAACAACATGGAATCTGCACCTTTTAATTGCTGATCTCATTTCTGTTTCGGCCATCTGTCATCTGTTGTTAAATATCAAATTAATAAAGCTCATCCCAGAGCCCAAAAGGACAGAAGGCCAAAGCAGACATTTTTTCAGACGTCTTCGTCTGCCTGACTCACTGAACGGGAGGAAGCAGACGCCAGCGCCACAGTTACGGCTGAAGTTTGCGCAGCACCTCCTCAGTCAAGCGTTTGCTGTAGCGGTTGACCTTCCAGTGTCCAGGCATCCATCCCAACAGGAAACGATGAAAATCTGTCCAGGCAAAGACAAACATGTCCCTCCACTCTGCTTCCAGAGCGGCGAAGTCCACGTCCTCTCCCACCGACTGCTTTAACTCACAGAAGTAATAGTCCAACAGTCCAGGCACCCTTTTGTCACACTCCCTTTCCTCCATGCAGCTTCCTAAAAAATACACAACATCCTTCATCCCACAGCCGCCACCGACATACTGGAAGTCCACGGCCGCCACCTCCCGTCCGCTGGGAGAAAAACAAAAGTTTGCTAACTTGGCGTCGCCGTGAACGATGGTCTTAAAACGACACGCGTTGAGAATCCTGTCGATGTCTCCGGCTGCTGCTTTCAGCTCGGGATGATCCATGGCCTCCAACTCGTCTGGCCGAGTCTCCAGGTGCCAGTAGGTCCCAACCGGCCAAAGGTTTTCCGGCGCAACACCCAGGAAGAGCGCGTGGAAATGGGCGAGCCATCTGAGGCAGGCCTTCATCTCTGCATCCTTCACCTGGGTCCTGCAAAGAAGATCAAGGTGTTTCAAAGAAAGAGCTGGAACATCTGATTTCAAAGAGAACCACAGGCGTCCATGAACAAAGAGAGCTAAACACGCAACAAGCTAGTTAAGCTTTTCATATCTGACAGAATTTAGACCAAAATGTGTTTTTAATTGACTCACTAAATAAATGAAGCTTTCAAACAATGTAAAAAGTCAAAGTTTCGGCTCTTTAGAAAGACTTTTTCACACAAACCTTCTCTGACCGTAACCAGCTGCATCCAGATCCTCTAACACCATCAGCATCTCGTCTCCATGGGAACAGGCAGCCAAGCAGGCAGGGATCCGACAGCCAGGATTGGTGGAGTAGTTCTGGTACCAGTGCGTCTCCACCTGGTACGATCTGACTTTACGCTGGTGTGATCGATTTGTGTTCCAGCCACCCGGATGTTCGGCTTCGGCTGGGAACCTGACGTGCTTGATGACGACGGAGGGCCGCTGGCAGCCGTCCAGGTGGAGCCGGACGATCTCCCCATAGCCGCTCCACAGAGTCTGGATCTTGGCTCCGACACGCAGGGATGAAGCTCCGCATGCCTGCAGGACCATATCCTGGTACTCCTGTTTCATTTCTGTAAGGAAAGAAGGCTTCTTTAAAGCATATTAGAGCTCACGTCTACTACACATCTCCAACTAACAATATACAGTATTTTTCAGTTACAAATCACTAGAAATATATGAAATAAAAGCTGGTATTGTTACCCTTGTTTAGCAGAAAGACTGATAACAGATACTTGGATCTCTCCCTATTGAATTAATCTTTATGGAATAAAGGTGTCCAGTAAATCCAGTATGGTTTTTGTTCATATTTGTTATTACATTTTTTTCGCAAACGGTGATTAAAGGAAAACATGTTGGAACAAGATGAAACTTTTTTTTTTTAAATCAATGATAATTAAGTGCTACATTCAATTACAAACATTTATGCATTATTACTAGAGGTTTAAATCAGAGACCGATGTAAAAGAAGCCAACATCGCTTATTGAAGAGAACGAATCATAAATTATAACACAGCGGCTCCATCAACACAGCTAATTTGAATCAACAAGAAAGTATAAAAACACCTGCTTTCAAATTAAATACGGTTTTTCATTCAAGACATTCGCATACTTACATACAAAGGTGGAAACTGTGTCACGGTTATGTGGATAACAAACCTCTAGATGATAAAACGACCCAGGTGCGTTTAAATGTTTGTCTCTAAAAAGCAGAAAGCAGGAAGCGTTTTCAAACATCCGGAGGTAGATTTTCAGCTGCACTGTGACCGACTGCGCCCCCTGCTGGACAGGAGGGCGCACTGTCTCGTCTGTTATTTACAGTCAACATAAGCAGAGCTGCTCAGCCGCCGGACTAAAGTCCAATTAGGTTCGGGTTGTTTACATTCAAGACAAAAATCTAATAAACTTAGATTTTTAGGACTAAGCACCAACTGATTTTTCCAACCATGCCTATTTCGTTGTCGCACATTTGATTTAAAGTATTTGTGGCCGTCATTTTCTGGAAGTGTACCCTACGACGAGCGTCATGGTTTTATTTTGAAAATGTTTAGCGGAAGTCTGTGTCAGCTCCGCTAACTTGACAGCTTATCTGCTCCACGTCTCCTCGCTGGAGCAGATAAAAATCGGGCTTGTTCGTGTTTGTCTCCATCACTTCCTTCTTTCCAGTAATGTCTGATTTGGTTCGTAGGCGTTCGGGCCGCGGCTCCGCGCTCCTCCCCCCTGCCCAGGGGCCATGGAGTGGCGCACACTGAGGAGAATTCCGCGGCCGGGAGCTCCGAGTCACGCCAGCAGCGGCTCCACCAAGGACGGATCCGCGTTACCTGCAGCCCCGCGTCAGCTGACGGACCGCAATGGCGACGCTTCTTAAAGTTTCACACGCGTCTTTTCCTCCCGTCACAGATGGCCTGTTTAACTTTTAACAGGAGCCCTCGCCCGGGGCCGTAGCCACGCAGACTTTGCTCCGTCCGTCTGTGTCCCGTGAAGCCGTCTGACCCCCCCGGGCGTCAATCTGGCGCGTCCCGCCGCGGATCTTTGACGTTTCACAGCCGAGTCCGCGGAGGTCGACATGGGGGCGAAGCAGAGCAGCCCGACCGGCAGCCCGGCCGCGAACGGACGGACCAGAGCCTACTCCGGCTCCGACCTGCCCTCCAGCACGTCCTCCGGAAACATGAGCAGGGCTCCCGCCGGGGGGCCCAGGTTCCACGCTTACAGCGGAGCCTCCGGAGGTTCGGCCGGCAGCAGCCAGCACCCCGGGGCCAGGGCACGGTCTGCGGGGGGCCCCGGACCCCCGCCCGGCATCGACATTCCCAACAGCAGCGCCGCTTTCGGCTCGCAGGAGTCCGGCGGCAGCAGCCCGGAGGACCCCGGGGGACAGGAGGGTCCCCGGCTCCTGATCGGGTCCCTGCCGGCGCACCTTTCACCACAGCTGTTCGGAGGTAAGAGGGCAAAGGTCACCCAGCCAAGGTCACACTTTAGAAGCAGTCTGACCCTCAGTGGCTGAAGGTGTGTTTGGAACGCTGGTTACCAACAGAACTGATGGAACACCAGAGTGGTCCATCAGAACCTGAAGGCAGCGGCTGATGGGGGAACCATCAGGTCCCAGACAGGAGCAGCCCAGGCTGCAGAAGCCCAACGCTCCTCCAGCCGGTCAGGCTGCGGTTTTCCAGGGTTTTCTTGTTCTTCTCTGCTCTGAACTCTTCATCTGGTTAATCAACAACTGCTGGTCACAGGATGAACTTTGCTGTTGTGATGTCACAGCAGATAAAAAAGAACCTTGGAGCTGCAGAACGTCTCTTCCTGTTCCTTCACATCTTCCTCCAGATTCTCTCGTCTTTTTGCATTAAACCACTTCTCCTCTGCAGATCCACCTCTCAGTCTTCTTAACTTCTCCCTTTTCTCTTCCTGCACTTCTGCAAAGACGTTTTTGTGCTTTTGTGACCTCTTTCGCTTCTTCACATCCGCTCCCTTCTTCACTGATGCTCTATCTCTCGTTCTTTGGCTCCTCATCCCTCTGTTTCCTCATTCCTCTCCTCATGATGTCTTCAGCAGCTGCAGAAGCGGTTGAAGGCGGTGGAGGAGCAGAAGGCTTGGAGCTGAGGCTCTGAGTTCAGGGTGAAGAGCTCAGGAGCTCTTAGAGCTCTGAGAGGAGCTGAGCCAGCAGGGGGTTTGTGGTGTTCGTCTCTTCGGTTTACCTGGAATCTGCGCTGACGGGATAATCCGGTGGAGGACTAACCTGCTCCCCTAATCTCTGCTCCTGAGATGTTTCCTGCTGTCACGGAGGCGGCCGTCCTCCTGCAGGTCCTCAGACCCACGTTGGGGTTTTGGTCCGGTTTTCTCTGCTTCCTTTGGGAGTTTTCTGAGTTTCCTCTGACGTCCTCAGTGATGGACAGCTAATCTGACAAACCTGGTCCTTTGTGCAGGACGCTGTCGTCCCGCACGCAGAGGACGTTTGAAGAGGTCATGTGAGCAGGTTCTTTTTGAAGCAGGTCAGTTTGTAGGTCACCTTCCTCCATGTTGCCCTCATGGGCTTCTCTTGGTGTCGCTGCTGGTGCTGCTGTCCAGAGCCGCTCCGTATCTGACAGTGGAGCTGAGAGCTTCTGCAGGACGGTCCCCGGCGGCGGTCCTGAAAGTTTGATGTTGTTCTGACCGAGTCTTAAAATAGAGCTGAGGAGGAGCGGACCTGTCCTCCCCCAGAGTCCCTCCACCGTCAGCGTGTGAACCAGACCTACGTGATCTGTGATGGAGGTTAATAGGACCGTCTCACCGTCCTATAAATGTTGGACATGTCTTTAAACACATGTCCAACATTTATAACATGAGTGTGAGACTTTATGAGTCCAATAAAGACACAGGACAAAGTTCTTCAGGTGTTGTTCAGCTTTATTTTAGGCCGCCACACACACACACACACACACACACACACACACACACACACACGTTCTGGTTGTTGTTGGTGTAAACATGCATCCATGCGCACTGCCACCTCCTGGACGCTAGGGGTCAGTATTCTCACCAGGCTGTGGGTGTTCTGGTTCTGCTGCTCTGGTGCTGGGCGTTGCTGCAGGCCTGCTCCTGAGGGCTCATCCTGGAGACGCTCCCCAGCATGCCGGGCCGGGGCGGAGGAGGCGGAGGGTTTCGGAGGCTGGTGTGAGGAGCTAAAGCTCCTGCTGATGGACCTCGGAGTTTCTACCCTGCAGAAACGGTCTGTGAGCAAAGACGGTGGTTCTGATCCCTCAACGGTCCTCTGTGTTGGTCTGACGTCACACTCCCGCGCCATCCCTCTGTTGTCAGGGCGTCGGCCACAACCACAACAGGAAGCGACGCGTGTTTGTCCCACGGCGCCTGAACTGGAGCTGGCGTGACTGGTCCGCTGATCCTTCTGCCGGGCCAGAAGTCAATCCTGCTTAAGTGGACCTGCCTGTTCTTTGTCAGGTCATTCTTCCTGTGGCGTCAAAATTCAGAAAATCAAAGCCGCAGGGCAAAGACATCAAAAACGAGATCAAAGGAGCATCTTATAATAATCAAAGGGCAAGGAGCTTTGATGTAAGGCAACACAAGTAATCCCTCCAGGAGACGTGGCTTTGATTGGGCCATCAGCCGTTAAGCGTGCAAATTGGATGCAAAAGTGTGTGTTTGTTGTGTTATCTTCAAGGTTATCAACCTGTTGCAGGACTCCAGTTGTCCTTTGCGTCCTTCAACCATGGATCAAACACTTCTCCACCTTCTGGACAACACGCACAACCTGACCGCTGATGACCAGCTGCCTCTGCTGGTTGGTCAGGAGCTGCGGTTGTGTAGAACGTAGCTACGCAGTTGTGACACCGTGCGCTGCCTTCCATCAAACCTCCTCGCCCTTTGATCTTTAAACATCAGCCTTTGATCTCGGTTTTGATCTGTCTGAGCTGCACCTTGGATTTTGGGGGGGATTTTGAGGTAGCACTTGGGTCTGCCGTGTCTGGATGAGCCCCAGGAGAGGGTCACATGACCATGAGCATGCCACATGGTCAGAATCTGGAGGACGCGTAGAGCAAACCTGCTGAGGTGGATCATGTGACCTCTGCTCATGTCGCTTCTCTTTTCCTGTCTGCAGGATTCAAGTGTCCCGTCTGCTCCAAGTTTGTGTCCTCGGAGGAGACGGATCTTCACCTGGTCCTGTGTTTGACCAAGCCCAGAGTCACATACAACGGTACCAGTGATTACGGATCAGAACCAGTGGTTACGGATCAGAACCAGTGGTTACGGATCAGAACCAGTGGTTACGGATCAGAACCAGTGGTTACGGATCAGTGTTTGTCTGGAGGAGTTCTCCTTCACCCTCCTGGTGTTTTTAACGTGCATCCACATCCACAAAGCTCTGAAGCTCCTCAGAGTTCATCAGGTGTCTAAAGAGAAAAAGAACTCTCTCTCTCTCTCTCTCTCTCTCTCTCTCTCTCTCTCTCTCTCTTTGAAGGGGGGGAGTTTCTCTTTCTTTCAGACTGAGATCAAAGAACCATGAAAAGGTTCTGAGAAGCAGATGGTTCCAGATGGAACTTCAGGCTTTCAGGATCTCCTTGATAACCTGATTTTGATAGTTATTTTACCTGTGGACACACACACACACGCACACACACACACACGCACACACACACACACACACACACACAATCCCAACATGGAGGCGTTTCTCCCTGATTTCATGTGGTTAGTCGGTAGTTTGTCCTTGACGAACTCTTTGTTGTCACACACACTCAAATGTGAATGTCTGTTTTCTAAATATATCCAGCAGCAGTTGTGTGTGTGTGTGTGTGTGTGTGTGTGTGTGTGTGTGTGTGTGTGTGTGTGTGTGTGTGTGTGTGTGTGTGTGTGTGTGTGTGTGTGTGTTTACAGCAGAGGTCAGGATCATCTGATCTTCATGCTGACGTCCCCACAGAGGTCAAACGTTCATCAGCTGTTGTGACTCTGGACACGTCTGTGAGGTCCAGACAGGAGTTGGCTTCTTGTCTTCTCCGTTGTTGACTGAGTGATCAGAATCAGCAGCTGTTGGGGGACTTTTTTGTCTTTTTCAGACTAGTTTCTCAGAGTTCCTCCTCTTTAAATTCACCGTCATCATTTTCTTCTTATGAAAAAGAGAAAAACACTTCAAACCAAACGCTAATTAGCTGGATAAGGAGCCTGTTTGCTGCAGCCGTCTTTAGATTCATCCTCTGCTGCATGAACAGGTGAAGGTGTTCTCTTTCCCTTCTCTGGTGCTGCTGTGAATGAATGAATGAATGAATGAATGGGTGAGCGAGCAGCGCCGCTGCTGCGTGGACGGCTGCTGGGCTGTGGCTCCAGAGGGCCCGTGGGCCGCAGCCTGCAATGACGGGCTTTTCCAGCCTTATGTGGGTTAATCCACGGTTACGCAAGAGCAGCTCTAATGATTGTGTGTTTGGCTGCAGGTGATGAGTTCAATGGTGCGCGCTCTGAGCTGGGCTGTAGCCCCGGTCCAGGTCGCGGCGTAGCTGGGCCATGCGTGTGCACTTCGCTGGCTGCAGACTCGGGTCAACACGGGTCAGGGTGGAACGAGCGGGCCCGGGACCACAGAGTCGCTGGCTCCAGAGTGACAGGAACCATCAACGATCCTCAACAGCACCACCACCACCATCATGACCCTTCTTTACAGATTTCAGTCCCACCTCCTGAAGGGCAGCTCCTCTCACGCTTGTGACGTGCGTTTGTCTTCCAGAGGACGTCCTGACGAAGGACACGGGTGAATGTGCCATCTGCCTGGACGAGCTGCTGCAGGGCGACACCATCGCCCGCCTGCCCTGCCTCTGCATCTACCACAAAGGGTATCCGGGCCGCTGGGTCGCGCCGGTGCTGCTGGGAGGCGGAGGTCCTGAGGTTGACACCTCTTCTGTCTTTCTGTCTTTGTTCAGCTGCATCGACAAGTGGTTTGAGGTGAACCGGTCGTGTCCGGAGCATCCGTCCAACTGAAGCTCTCTTTGCACAGGTAACCGCCGTCTGCAAATCCACACTGCCAGGTTCTGACGGCCGTCTGATTGTGTTTGTGTCCTGTGGACGGGCTGCAGGTCCAGACTGCTGGACGCCAACCACTGTGACCAGTCCGTCCCACTGAGCCGCCAGTGTGCCAAATCTCATTTCAACTCTTCAGGGATTAATCTTTGAGTTGCACATCCAGCCCAGCCTCAGCCGCCAGAGCCAGGCGGGACCTCCAGGCCTGGCGGCGCGTCAGCTGAGGCCTGAGGAGGTGCAGGCCGGGCCCGGACGCTTCAGTCCTCCCAGGATTTCAGGGTCCAAAAACGCCCAAATTATTGCAACTTTGTCAGGAAAAAAGACAAACAGGGTTCATGTTTCAAGGCTTCTGTAAAAGCCAGTAAAGCTTCCATCAGATTTTATCTCAACATCTTAATTCCTGCATTTTCTGACCCACATTTCATGTTCTGATGGGTCAGTTTTACAGAAAAATGGTGGCTGAAGCTGCTGAGTTTAGTCGAGTTTTTGCACTGAATTCCTGGAGGGGCTGATTTTAGCCCCGCCCACCTCTGCCGCTCCAGCATCACATGGTGTTTCTATCGCTGGTGGGGCCACATCTTGGAGGTCAGCCTCTACAGCGTCTCCACCATCACTTCAAGGACACGACCTCACCACCTTTGCTGTGGTTACCAGCCCTGCTGAGCTCGGTGTGCACAGGATTCTGGGTGAACTGTGAGGGTGCACACATGCGTGTGTGTGTGTGTGTGTGAAGGATTCTCAGGGGTCATCGCTGTGAGCGCCCCCTGACCCGGAGACCCTCTGGTGTCTACAGTGCCTTTGAGAGCAGACTGAGCCAGCAGGGGCGGCTGCAGTTGCACCTGTGCAGGTAAACGAGCCGCAGGGAAGGTGCCAATCGACTGTGAAGATCTCCAACACCTCCGTCTGTCATCCGGGCTTCTCCATTCTGGGCCTGCCAGCGCCGCCTCTCCAGCGGAGGATCCCAGCAGAACAAAAGATTTGCACATTTTTCTTGACACAGAAAACCTGTTTTTTCATGTTTTACCAACATTTCACACTGAAAATGTAGCTGAACGGATGTTTTCTGGCTGAATGTGAACAGCTGTCAGAGAACTGACTAATTAGCAAGAATACATTTAAACATAAGTCCAGTTGTGTAGCGTAAGAGGACCTCGTTTGAGGAAAGAAAATCAGATTTTGTTTGTTTTGCTGGCTGGCGTCATGAACGGATGTTTGTGTGCAGCTTTCTCCTGCATGGGTGAAGAGTCAGAAAATGAAGAATTCCAATGAAATATTCGCAGTTGGGGATCGTTTTTTGCACATGTAGCATCGAGCTTAACGGTAAAAGAAGTATGAAACAAAAAGTGTTGAATAGAAGATGATTTTATGATCGTGACCCATTTTCTTTTCCAGGTTTCTTTTGACCCTTTGTTGTTTTATCAGGCTTACACAACAAAATCATGTATTTAAAAGTTGTCTTTCCATCAGCTGCACAACAGGGAAGCTTTTATTTCAGAATCTTTGAAACAATGGATATTTTATTGCAAAAGAAGGCTGAAAATGATCATTTCAGATTTTGAAAATCCGCCAGTGACAAACTCAAGCAGAGAAATAATTAGATGTTACTCTGGGAACTCTAAACAGGTGAATTTCATTAATAAATGATATTTAATCAACATTTAAATACAAGACAGGTACTGGATTCAAGGCTGAATTTTCTATAATTGTGATTGTGATTGTATGCCTTCAAGTTGTCTTGTCATCGTTCCACTCATCATCTTTGTTCAGGAAAATAATCTTCAGAAATGTAATCACTGATATTTTTTTGTTTTGATTCTTTGGTTAAATTTTCAGAGTTTCAGCCATGAACTCAAACGTGCTGTTGGATTACACTGTTTTACTGTCCAGCCAATCATGTCTGCGGTTTCAAACCGCAGAGATTAAAATTTAAATTTTATTGCAGAAGGTTTTCAGAGGTGCATTCAGAAGCATTGTCTCTAGTGAAAATGTTGTTCTGATCTACTTTTAGCAGCTTGAATCCCATTAGTTCAGATTTTTAGCCCTCTCTTTACACCTTTTGTACATTACTGAAGCATATTGCAGTGATTTAAAAGAACTGTATCATTAGGTCAGTACTTTAACTTTAATTTGAATGCAAGTTGTCCTAATTTTCTTGAAGATCTGATCAAGCATAAGCCTTATGAGCCATTTAGTCTCTCCATCTTTCATTTTCTTTTATTCTTTTTTTATTTTACATTATTTTGTGCCAGTTCTGAGCCCCAGATATATTTCCAACCTATATTTCCAACTGTTTTCATGTCAACATAATAAAAACATGTCAGATTTTCTCATTTACTTTGAAAGGGCGATCCTGTATGTTTTTATTGTGTTTTTCACTGATTTTAGCCCACTATTACTGTAACGAGTAATAATTCAAATATGGACTTCAAGTACCAGCATGCACCGTTCAAGTTCGTGAATGATTGCCTGGCTACGTCATAAAACCGCGACCATTGGGGCAGCCGCTAAGGCAGTCATGAGGAATAGACGATAGTTAGCCTAATTCTGTTTTTATTTGGCTTTAAATTGAACAATGTCGGAGTCCCTAAAGACCGAAAGTCTCCAAGACCGTTTGGATTGTCTGCAGGAGCTGACAGATTTCACAGAAAAATGTAGGAAACGGCTGAATGATATATTTGACAAGCTGGGATGGTCGTGGAATTATGAGGACGCTAACAAAGTAAGCTAGCTGTAGCTAACATTGGTGTTTTGGTTTCTTTGTTAGTATAGGGATTAACGTTAAAGTTTAAAATATCTTTTAACACCGGGTAAAGTATTTTGCATTATCCGGTAGCTCTGAAATTAAAATGTTACAGTACACATTGATTTCTACAAAAAGAAAAAAAAAACTGAATAGTTTGAAGTAACTGTCTGGGAAACGGTTTCCCCAGGAGCCGTTGGAGCAGTGTCCCTACGATCCCAACCACAGAGTCCCGGCCAGGAGCATGGACAAGCACAAGCTGTCCTGCAGGCTCCGAAAGATGGGCTACTCCGCCGAGGAGCAGGTAACGCGCACGGAACTGTCCCGGACTCTGCATGTTCCAGATGGCAGCTGACAGACTTTAGATTTTACGTCCTCCATTAATCAGCACTATCACTGTTTTGCAGGCAGAGATGGTGGATACCTCCACCTGTTATCAGAACAGCGTGGTCAGAAGCTTCACCATGGGTCAGTTTTCATTTTCTCCTCAACATGTTGAAAACTCTTTAAACTCTTTGTGCTAAGTCACTTATAGATAGTAATAGACAGGTTTGAGAAGTAAACTTCCTGGACTGGCAGAAAATTAAGTGCCTAGAACTGATTTCACTCTACAAGGTAAAATAATCTGTTTCCGATCTAAAAGAACCACCCTCCGGTGCTCGTCTGTCCTTTCAGACAGATCCACCCAGCAGCAGGTGATCCTGCAGGCCAGATCTGCTGCACCTATGATGAAGATGGAGGGAGTCTTCTGGCAGGGTGGGGCTGTAATTTATCACAGATTTATCTGCCAAAGAGAAGACGAAGAAGAAAATGAAATGACTCTTTAAAACAGAACGTGAGATTGTGTCGCATATTAATTAATACGTTTGTGTGTTCAAATCTGTGCTGGTCCATCAGGTCAGTACAGCAGCCAACCGGGGGAAGTTCCTCAGAACCACAAACGCACCATCTGTGACCTCTCCGTGGCCGATCGGCTGGCTCTGTACGACCACGTCATCGGCTCCCTGAATGGAAACAGAGACGCTCCCGAGTCCTCAGGCCAGGACGACCTCTACGTTGACTGGGTGTCCAAACTACAGAAAGGTACAAAGTTCTGTTTCAGCATCCGTCCACACTTCTGATGTCATTCAGAATCCTCCTGCTGACTCCGCTATTTCTGAATTTATAGACAAAACACTTTGATTGGTTTAAACTTCGCAGCTTTTGTTTGTTTAATTATGAGAAACTAGAGAGAGTCCCGAAATCAAAAAATACTTTTCCATTTCCTTTCTTTGAAGTTTTATTCTCATATCTTTGATTTTATGCGCCAAAACTAAGGTTTTAGAAGTCTTCAGAATCATTGAAATGTTTGTTTTTAGAGTATAAAGACGACCTGTTTTTTAAACTACATTTGTTGGTCCGTACGTCCGTCCGTCCCCCCCCCCCCCGTCCCCCGGTCCGTCTGTCCGTCTGCCTGCAGGTGAGGAGCAGAATGAGCCAAAGACTCACCTGGAGCTGATGGCAGAGATGAGGGACTATAAGAGGAGGCGTCAGTCCTACCGAGCCAAGAACGTTCACATCACAAAGAAGTCCTACACCGAGGTCCGACCTGACCCTGCTTTTACCCATAATCCCCTCCTCACCTTCATCTTGAAGGAGGTTCTAATTGATCAGTGTCCGACTGATCACTGCAGGTGATCAGAGAGGTCATCAACGTCCACTCAGAGGAGCTCGGCCGACAGTGGAGAGAGGAGGAGCCAAAGGAGGAGGAGGAGGAGGAGGAGGAGAAGAGCAGGTCCAGGGTGTCCTCGCACAGGTAGAGGAGGCGGTGCCGCCAGGATATAAAATGTCCAGACTTGTTGTCATGCTGAGACGGCGTCTGTTTGTCCGTCAGGCGCCGGTCCAGCTCGTCAGAGTCTCCACACTCGCACAGCAAACGCCGAGAACGGAGTCAGGATAGAGAGAGCAAGAAGAAGAGGAAGGAGAGGTGAGGAAGGCCTTGACCTCTGCTCCAGAACCAGCTGGCTCGTCCTGCCTCCAGGTGCTCTTGGTGGTTCTGATGCGTCCTGATTGGTCTGTTCGCAGAGAGTCGCGCTCCCCCGAAGATCGCCACCGCGACCGGAAGAAGAAGAAGAAGAAGTCGCGGAAGGAGGAGAAGGACAAAGCCAAGTGAACCCGGAAGTAAATGAACAGAAATAAAAACACTCAAAGCAAACAAGCAGCATTTTTGTGGTTTTTTTGGTGCTGCTGAGTCAGCTGTTCTAGTCTGGACAGGCTCCGCCCACCGCGCCCTGATTGGCTGAGGCGGAGGAATGTCGGACTGTGGCGTTAAACCTGACACTCATGAGGTCAAAGGTCAACCCTCTTTCAGAATGTCATTTGCATTTATATATATTTTTTTAATTTCTTTAAGGAAACAAGTTTGTGACCTGATATTTTTGGGAGCATTTTAACAGCTTTAAATGTTTTTTTTAAACAGTTTTGCTGTTTGTTTCTCAGAACTGCAATTATCACAAAAAAGAGTACCGAGGATTAAAGATGAATGGATTAAATCAGTGTTTGGAACTTGATTAAATACGATCCTTCTTCATAAATGTTGCTTTGAGGTTAGTCGATGATTATTTTCAAACCTAATGTTTTAATCACGTCACCGTTGATGAACAAGAACTAAAATGTGACCTGAAATATAAACTGGAAATATTCTCACAAAGTTAAAGCAAAAAAAACTTCTGAAGACCAAGTCGTTAAAAATGATAACACACACACACACACACTGCGCATCTGTGTGTGTGTGTGTGTGTGTGTGTGTGTGTGTGTTCCTCCCCTCTCACCATGGTGACCGCTGGGTTAGCAGATCCTGGTCATCATGAAGCTGAAATACTTTGTTCCACCAAGTCTGTTGTTTTTTTTTGTTGTTTTTTCAGAACTTTGGTCTTTTTAAACGTGTGTGTGCGTTTGTTCCATTGAAGCTTTGCTCAGGAGACCTGAGGGGAAGCGTTGGATCTCCAGTTTTCTGCCAGACTCGCTCTCCTCTCCAGGTATTTCACACCCCGATGAGAAAAGAGAAGATCCCACCAGCGACGGAGAAGCTGAGGGGTCCTGGAACTGAAGCGGGTCCTTTCTGTCCTCGGTTGCTTGCTGAACGCGTCCTGGTCCAGGATCTGGTCCAGAACCATGACTGCTTCCAGCCACAAGGTAAGGAGGTGTTTTATCTGGTTAGGTAATCTGGGATTAACTGCTGCTGTGTTACCTTCATCACACTCAAACGGACCAGGGTGGGTTTTGGTTTTGTCTGTTTTTAAGTGTTTAATCAGTAAATGTGAGCAATAATTTAAGGGTTAATTCATCAAAATATCCCGTTTCTGGTGCTACCGTCCAGCCTCTGAGGAATCAGAGAATGTTCATAGCTGCAGAAACGTCTGCAAACCTTGTTTCTAATTTGATTTAAATGCCTCAGTTTTCACTGCCAGGAGAGTTTTAAGGTGGAAAAAAGGCATTTTTGGTCGTTATTGATGCAGAAGTTCAGGTTGAAGGAAGTGTGCTGGAGCTCCTCACTGTCCCGGAGGTCCTGAGCATCACCTTA
Source organism: Arothron firmamentum (assembly GCA_016586285.1). Lineage (NCBI taxonomy): Eukaryota > Metazoa > Chordata > Actinopteri > Tetraodontiformes > Tetraodontidae > Arothron > Arothron firmamentum. The sequence goes on along the minus strand of BJFM01004743.1, from coordinate 6,831 downwards.
GCTGCTGCTTCCTATCCAAACTGGTAAAAACCAGTAAGGTTTGTGACAGATCTGGTGCTGTACGTGCCACAGGTGAACCTGCCCGCAGGTGTGCTGCTGTTCCTGCTGTGCATCATCTCTGCTCTCAGCCAGGATCAGTATTCTGGCTTCCACTCAGGTCAGAGGTCAATCGTCTTCACTGTGAACACATTTCAGGAATGTAAGAATAATCTTCTTTTGTTTCCACCAGCAGGCGACGAACACGCCTACGAGGGCTCTTGGGAGGGGGGTCGCGTGTCAGCCCCTCCCCGTCCAGGTGAGAACAGGCCATTCCAACACCTTCTGCTCGTTGTGTGTTTGTTTAGGCCATCAGCTGTGGCAACACAGAAGAACTGCTGCTAGCATTAGCCCCGGCTAGCCGAGGGTCCTCACCTCTGCACCTGTGTCGCCCTCATCAGAACACCCACCTGAGCCCACACCTGGCTACGGCCAGGAGAGGGGTGAGGATGAGGGCTATGACCCCCGCGGCCTGGCTCCCACGCAGGTTACCATGGTAACCGCAGAGGCCTTCCAGTACGCCACCACGGCCGAGTCGCACTACGCCACCGAGGACACGGACAGCATGCAGGCACGGCGGGGCCACTTCCTGGAGCTGTGCTAGGCCGATCAGGCAGAAACGTCCCTCATCTTCATCTTTTGACCTTGACCTCAGGTCCACGTCTATCCGGAGACGGAGGGCGACGGCGAGGGCCCGACTGAGTGCGACTGTGAGCCCGGCGGGCCTGGATTCGCTGGTTTTGCAGGACCAAAGGTGCTGACTCATCAGACGGAGCAAAGAGCAGAACCAGAACCAGAACCAGCGTAAAGCTGCTTTTCTGTTTCCTGTCAGGGGTCCAGAGGTGTGCAGGGCCTAACCGGAGAGCCAGGAGCTCAAGGCAGACAGGTGAGGGAGTCGGCCGTTGCTACGGAGATCTGATCAATCGGGTCATCCTGTTACGGCACCAGGTTTGTGTTCATCACCTGTCAGGGCTATAAGGGGATGAAAGGAGTCCGAGGAAGAGGAGGAGACAGCGGGGCAGTGGTGAGAGCCTGGGGGTCCCACAGGGCGGCGCGCTGGTCCGCCTCAGGTGTGTTGAACGTTGACGTTTGCTGCTGCAGGGGGACCCCGGGCCCGAAGGGGAAGACGGAGCTTCAGGCTTCTCTGGGGCCTTGGTGAGTTCAGGGGTCAGCCTCCGGGGGCGGGGCCAGCAGAGGGGCTGTTGGCTCAGGTGCTTCGGACCCGAAGAGGCAACGACCGAGCGGAGAAACGAGAGAAACGAAAGCCGTGGAGCTGAACTCTGTCTTTGGTAAACAGGGAGGAGTCGGACCTCCTGGAGACCCGGGTGAGCCTGGAGAACCGGGCCTGAAGGTACGCTGCTCGTCCTCTGCTCCACTCTCGATAAAATATCCTCCCACCTCCGTTTCACTCCGTTCATCGTTGTGTCCTCAGGGGGACGTGGGCATGGACGGACCCCGAGGAGGAGTGGGGGCTCCTGGGGAGCCTGTAGGGAACACCACCCTCGCCACTTCATACACTGTTCTAAAAGGATTATTTACTTTAGAATGGATTATTATAATCTACTACTACCAAAATCTGTCTCTTTTTAGGGATCTCGTGGTAAAGCTGGACCTCCAGGTTCAAAGGGAGGTCAAGGTCTCAAGGTAAAGGATACGTTTATAGTTGTAAATGGTTACAATGAATGTAATATTATTTATAAACTGCTCAGAAAGTTAAATGTACGATGACAAAATTAGCTAAAATAACAAACTATCTTTGAGAAAATCTTATTACCCCTGAATTTAAATGGAGCTTGAGCTGGTTTCAGACGGCTGGGTTGTGTTTGCTTCTGACCTGCTGATGTTTATTGTTCAGGGCTCTGATGGGGATGAAGGGAAGCAGGGTTCTCAAGGACCAGATGGAGGAAAGGTATGGAAGCAACGCGGTTAGGCTGTGCAGGTGTGCAGCTTACCTGCAGAAGCAGGTGGTCTTTCAGGTTCATTCCCCTGCTCAGAGATGTTTGTGCACTACCACCGCCGCCCAGCAGAGGTCAGCAGCTGACCTCCTGGTTTCTTACGTCTCAGGGTCAGACTGGAGCTCCAGGGTTTCCAGGAGATGCTGGAGACACAGGATACACTGTAAGACCCTCACCCAGAAAGCCTGCATGTTGTAATAGATGGGTTATTACACCTGTCACTCTAGGTGTAACATTTAGAGCTGTTCTTTCCCTCAGGGTTACGCTGGACAGGCGGGACGCCGCGGGACAGGCGGCCCAAAGGTACAAACGCGTCTGTTTAGCGCCAGCATGGGTCACCATCAGTGACCAGTGGAAGCGTTGTCAGCTCTTACTGGGCTTTGAGTCTGCAGACTGGGGCTCAACCAGTTGACCTCTGTGTCCTCCGTCTGTCTCAGGGGTCTCGAGGACAGGACGGCCTGCCCGGCAGCGACGGCGAGCCCGGAGAAGACGTGAGCGCGTTAGCTTTTAAGGCCGGACCGCGCGCGTGTGTGTGTGTGTGGCTCAGGTGGTAACGCTGCCCTTCGCCTCCTCAGGGCCCCCTGGGAGTCCCGGGGGAGGCGGGAGAGCCCGGACAGTTTGGCGCCAAGGTAACGGACGCCCAGTCGGTCAGCTGTGAGTGAAGGTCAGCCAGATTTTTAAACGGGTGCGACTCTGCAGGGCAGCAAAGGAGGGCGTGGCCTGAGAGGACCTGGAGGGCGAGCGGGCGCCCAGGTGAGCCGGGCGTTTAATACCTGCGGATTCCTGTTAGCAAAGAGAGGGAAGGCGGGGCTTCTACTGGGGATGGATGGATGGATGATGGACGGNNNNTGGATGATGGATGATGGATGGATGATTAAATGTCTTCTTTCCTCAAGCCAGAAACAGCCTGAAGGTCAGCAGGTTGTCTTTAGTGTTGATGTCACAGGTTGGTTTCTCTTCTCGTGTCACCAAATTAAGAAAAACAAACACGCTCACACACGTGCACACCCACACACACACCCACACACACACCCACCCACACACACCCTGTGAGTAGAGCTGATCTAACAACAACATTAAATCAGGAGGAGGAAGTTCGCCAGCAGAGAGGAAGCCAAACCTGTCAGATGGGAGTCTGAGGAAACCCCGCTGGTGAACAAAGGTTCTGCTCATCCAACCAACAACGGCCCCTGAAACTCCCCAGAGAGCCGCTGACATTTGTCTCAGACAGTTCGGTTTGCAGAAGACGGCGAGGGGACGTCCCTGAAAACAGGAAGAGCGCCGGGCCCGGTTTCAGGCGCGGTGTCGTCACGCTCGGCTGACGCCAGCGCAGCCGCCTGTTTCCTGTTCCGCTGGCCCGTCTCTTCCTCTTCTGTTTGCGTCAGAAGATAGATGTTGCTCTGGTCTGGTTTCCAACAGGGGCCTCTGGGAGCACCAGGGGATGCTGGGTTGCCGGGACGACCGGGACCAAAGGGCCTGCAGGGCCCGCAGGTGAGAGCCAAAGAGGCCCGTCAGGACCGGTTTCTTCACCACTCCGGTCCAGCTGCTCCTAGATGAGCTCTTCCTTCTCTTGTGTGACCTCTTGTCTTCAGGGGGGCAAAGGTGAGGCAGGGTCAGAGGGAGAGAAGGTGAGGACGCTGGAGGGAGCGCGCAGGTGTTCCTCTCGCTTCTGTGTCATGTGACTTCCTCCGCTGGGTTTCCCCTTCCTGCAGGGAGCATCCGGGAGGTCCGGAATCAAAGGAACCAGAGGACAGAAGGTGAATGCCAGGGTTAGGGTCAGGCCGCTGACGGGACGTCTGCCTCACCTGTGCAGGTCTCACCTGCATCTGCTTCCTGTTTCAGGGAAACCAGGGAGACAGAGGAGACAAAGGACAGGTGTTGATCACACAGCTGAGGGACGAGCTGGAGGACAGAGCCTGCAAGAGTTCTCACACACACACACGCACGCACACACACACACACAGCTGCTGCCCCACCTGCGCTGCTCCGTCTGCTCCGCCCCCCTCGCTCCTCAGCCTTTCTTCTTCTTCTGTGTCTCTTTGCTCCCGTCAAGCGAGGACTCAAAGGCGCCATCGGGCGGATCGGCTCCCCGGGGCCCGTGGGTCCGCCTGGAGGTCCGGGTTCCAGAGGAGAGAAAGGTCCGCTGGGTGACTCGGGCGTCAGAGGCCGAGCTGGGCCCAAGGGGGTCCGGGGCCCCGCGGTGAGTCTGGAGGCTGGAAGAGCCTCAGGAGCCCGAATCTCAGGCAGATGAAAGAGAACCGCAGAGTTCTGGGGTCCGCTGGGTTTGTTTCTGGGGGTGGATGTTGAAGCTGTGGTGGGGGTTCAGACGGGGCCCTTGTGTCCTCCAGGGTCCAGCTCTGACGGATGAGCAGGTCCTGAAGCTCTGCAGAGGCGTCATCACAGCCCAGCTCTCCCAGTACGCCGCCTCCATCCAGGCCAAGTGTTCCCAGGGCTGCCCCGTCAATAACCGCACCCTGATAGGGCCTCCAGGAGCCCGCGGGCCCCCGGGGCCCGCAGGGAAACATGTGGGTACCTTTCCAGGCCGGCAGGCAGGCCTGCTGGACTGAACCACTCCGGGTTTTGCGTCAGTGCTCACTGATATCAGCGCCTCCACGTCTCCTCCCTCCACCCATCAGGGAAAACCTGGAAAACCTGGAGCCAAGGGAGCGAGAGGTGCGCAGGGTGATGGTGGGCTGGAAGGCCAGGACGGACCTCCAGGCAGCAGAGGTACGGTCAGAAGAGCAGACCTGCGGCCTGAAGCTGCAGGCCTTCCTCCAACCTCTGGCTTCTACCTGCAGGTCCGAAAGGAGCCAGGGGCCTCACAGGTGATCCAGGCCGAGGCCTGCCAGGGCCCGATGGACCGCAAGGCCTCAGAGGTGAGACACCTCATCTGCACACCTGTGAAACACCTGCCAGACCTCAACCCGGAGCCTCACCGACGCGTCTCTTCCTTCGTTCTCGTCCTCGGCAGGTTTGTCAGGCGACCCAGCAGAACCCGCGAGCGGCCTGGAGGGCCCCCAAGGGCCCGCCGGGTTCCCCGGAGTGCTGGGACAGGCCGGCGCGGTCGGAGACCCGGGGACGGCGGGATTCTGTGAGGCGCGAGACTGCAGCATTTACGCGCCGGTGCTGCGTAAAGAACAGGGCCTGGTGAAGAGGCCCGGCGGGTGGAGGATGTGAGGAGCAGCCAGCAGAACCGGACAGAACATCAGCCGCCAGGCCGGAGAGCCAGAAGCATCCCAGAACCCCAAACCCGCCGCCGGGAGCCGAGCAGAGCCGGACCCAGCGGGCGTCCTGGGCCTGCAGCAGCCGGAGGGCAGCCCCCGCCGGACCTGCTCGGCCCAGGTTCCTCCAAACATGAAGCTGGCTCTCTGAGCTCTGAACCAGGCTCCACAGGTTCTGATGGTACCGACCCGAAGACGCCATAACCACACAGAAACTGTCCAAAGTGTCGTTTAATAAAATAAGTCCAGCTTTGTAAAGAGAAACACACAGAGCAGCAGGACAGGAATCTGAGAGGCTTCAAGCTTTTCCAGGTTTTTTGTACAATTTAGCGCCAACATGAAAAAGGTTTTCAGATTTAACAGACTCAGATGCAAATGAACAGACGAGTAAACACGCGTTTGAGCTGAAAGGCAGATCGTCAGTCCTTCTAATTCATGTCTGTTTAGACCAGCTTAGACCAGCAGTGAAACACAACCAATAAAATATAGTTAAAGTACTTCTCACAGTGCAAGTTGAAAAGCCAAAGCATCTCTGCTAATGCCAGGGTGTTTCTAACTGTGCACCAGCTCAGAGATGTTTGTCTCAACATCTGGAGTGTGACAGCAGAGGTCCTCCTGGGTCCTTCACACGAGAAACATCTGGAGGACCTTCAGCAGCAGCAGACAGCAGAAACCTGCAGCACGGACGACAGCAGGTCAACCCTCATCAGCTGACACCCCAGCTAGCATGGCAGCGTTAGCCGCAGGAGCGACGCAGCTTCTACAACGAGAGGAGGCTCACCCTGAGTCTGGGCGGAGGGAGGGGCAGCAGAGCCAGGCTGGGGGGAGCAGTAGGTCCACTCCTCCTTCACCAGGCGGCTCCTCTCGTCCTGGCAACAGACAGGTGGAAAAGAGAACTGAAACGTTTCTGTGTGCTTCTGTTGGCAACCGTGTGACCTTCAGGTGACCTACAATCAGGCACACAGATGTAAGGTTCACAGACACACACTTGTTCAGCTTCATCACGCCAGGTTTGATCCACTCGCAGGGATGCTGGCACTGGTACGTAGAACTGGCCTGTGCAAAGTTCTGGAAGCAGGAAAGCAGAGAAATGAGGCTGCAGCAGCTGTTCAGAGTCACTCTGGACGAAGAAAATGGCTGAAGGCAGAGAGCAGACGGGGTTTACACTTTGATCGGTGCTCCACCAGTGTTCACACTGAGGGTCAAAGGTCAGCTGGAGGTCAGAACAGGAGTAGGAACAGTAGCACTCCATCACCTGTGAGCCCACAGACGCTGGAAGAGATTAAAACAGTTTAACAGCAGCTAGAAACCCGACAGGGACAGGGTCTGAGGGGACAGGGACAGGGTCTGAGGGGACAGAGTCTGAGGGGACAGGGACAGGGTCTGAGGGGACAGGGTCTGAGGGGACAGGGACAGGGTCTGAGGGGACAGAGTCTGAGGGGACAGGTTCTGAGGGGACAGGGACAGGGTCTGAGGGGACAGGGACAGAGTCTGAGGGGACAGAGTCTGAGGGAACAGGGACAGAGTCTGAGGGGACAGGGACAGAGTCTGAGGGGACAGGGACAGAGTCTGAGGGGACAGGGTCTGAGGGGACAGAGTCTGAGGGGACGGGGACAGGG
>BJFM01004742.1:12546-23125 GCA_016586285.1 Arothron firmamentum | reverse complement strand
GTGTGTGTGTGTGTTTCCTCAGGACCTGCCTGGCATTGTGCTGCTTCCTGTCCCAGCAGACATTATCAGTGTGGGATCAACAGTGAGACAAAGAGGCCGTGGACACACACACACACACACACACACACACACACACACACACACACGTTTTCCCAGGCCTCATGGAGCCGCTGCTGCCTTCCTGTCTGTTTATTCTTTCTATCTATCAATGTATCTATCATCTGTCCATCATCCATCCATCCATCATCCATCCATCATCCATCCATCCATCATCCATCCATCATCCATCCCTCGTTACTCTTAATCTCTACGTTAAGAGATAATCTGGTTTATCTCTGGAGGTCAAGCAGAGACATTCAGGTCGACACCTACAAAAGCTCCAACTGCGCACACACACACACACACACACACACACACACACACACACACACACACACACACACACACAGGGGCTTGAGAACGTTCAGTTTCCACCTGAAGGTCAGAGTTCAAACGTGCAGTTATGAACTGAAGCTAACCGAGCTACATGCTAATCTGTTCCCGACAAACACCACGCACGTGCACGTGCACGTGTGGAGGTCCAGGAGGAGGAGGCTGGGTTCAGGGGACCAGGACCAGGATCAATGATGGATCCTCACACTCGTCTGCTGCTTTGATCACCTGCGTCCTTCAGGTCAGGTGACCTGCAGGTAAACGAGCCGCAGCCAATCAGATAAAAGAGAAGATCTCTCCTCTCAGCAGCATTCACACGTTCAAGTGTGTGTGTGTGTGTGTGTCAGGCTGGCCCAGTTTCACCCCCACCTTTGACCTTTGACCCTCAGCAGATCCTCCTGTTAGCTCAGCAGCGCTAATGAAGTCAGGTTCAGAAACATGATGTTAGCTTAAATAAAACAACAGTTTTCAGTCTTCAGGGATGTTCTGGAGCCTACATCAATCCACTTCCTGCCATTTGGGGCTTTGGTCTTTTTTTCCAGACGGTAAAACAACAGAGTGATGTTTTATATCTCTGGTGTAGCTCAGGGCTAGCTACCAGCTACCAGGCTAACTACCAGGCTGGCTACCAGGCTAACTACCAGGTTAGCTACCAGGCTAACTACCAGGCTAACTACCAGGCTAACTACCAGGCTAACTACCAGGCTAACTGCCAGGCTAACTAGCAGGCTGGCTACCAGGCTAGCTACCAGGCTAGCTACCAGGCTAACTACCAGGTTAGCTACCAGGCTAGCTCCCAGGCTAGCTCCCAGGCTGATGGCTGTTGTTGGTGCCTTAACGAGCTTCCCTCCTGCGGTTCCCAGCTTTTATCGGGCAGACATCACTTTTCTGCCCATTCTTCCCAGCTTCCCCAGCTGCCAGCTTCCTGTTCCTGCTCTGCAGGCCCAGCTGGGAATGACGGATCCGTCTGCTCCCAGCTCGGCTTCGCTGCTGCCGACTGCTGAGAAACCAGACCCATCGCCGTCCTCAGCTGCTCAGCGCTAGCTGTTAGCGCCGCCACAAACGATCAGGGTTGAGAAGGTGGCCCCTCCCTCTGACTGGGCTCAGTTTGCTGCCTGTGCTGTGACGTGCACGTGACAGCGTGCTTATCCATCTTAAATGCAGTAAAAAGTGTATTCAAGTTTTTCAAACAATCATTTTAAAAGTGTTTTCATTACAGGATCGTTAAAGATGGCGTCTCATTGGTCCAAAATCAGTCACTGTCGGACTTTCAGCTAATGCTAACAAACATTCAGATCACACTAACAAACATTTAGCTCGCACTAACACACGTCCAGCTCACGCTAACACACATTCAGCTCACGCTAACACACGTTCAGCTCACGCTAACACACGTTCAGCTCACGCTAACACACGTTCAGCTCATGCTAACACACGTTCAGCTCATGCTAACACACGTCCAGCTCACGCTAACACACGTTCAGCTCACGCTAACACACGTTCAGCTCATGCTAACACACGTTCAGCTCATGCTAACCCACTCTGGGGTCTCTTAGTCTCGTTCTCTCCTCTCAAGCTAACATCTGAGCGCTCCTGCTGCTGCAGCTCCGTTTGTTTATCTTGAGACTAAAACCCTCAACACAAAGATGTTTGCCTTCATTCAGTCTCTGTTAGGCTGCGGGGTCAAAGGTCACCTGGAAAGAAAGAGGGGTCAGAAGCATCGATTTGCCCCTGTGACTCTGGGCGGGGGAGGGGGGGGGGGCGGGAGGACGGCCACTGTTGCAGTTTGGGCTGATTCTGTGTTTGCTGGGGCCTCAGGGACCCGGGGCCGCTCAGGTTACCCAGCGCTAACCAGGCCTCCAGGTCCTGGAGCAGGAGGGTCCTGGAGCAGGCGAGTTCTGGACCAGGCCTCCAGGTCCTGGAGCAGGAGGGTCCTGGACCAGGCCTCCAGGTCCTGGACCAGGCAGGTCCTGGACCAGGCCTCCAGGTCCTGGAGCAGGAGGGTCCTGGACCAGACCTCCAGGTCCTGGACCAGGCCTCCAGGTCCTGGAGCAGGCGGGTGGGTCTCTGGTGGGTTCAGGAGCTCTGAACTTCCTTTCTCACCATGACAGAGAAGCTGAACCATCTGATCTCCTGGAACAAAAGTCCTTTTCAGGGTTTAACAGGATCTCTGACAAACAAACACGCTCATTCTCACGTGCACGCTGATTGGTGGTATCTCTGGCGTGTCAACACTGCCCCCTGGCGGAGGAGCAGCTCTTCCTCAGCCGTTCACTGTCATTCTTTTTTGTCTTTTTAGAAAAATAGTTTCACTAATATTCTGCTTGTTTCTCTGACTCATAAAAAATATTTGTTTCATTCAAAAAAATAGTGCTAAAAATATAATATTAATTTACAAGTAAAAATATCATAAATGAACGTCAGAACATTAAAGAGCAGAAAAATATTTAAATTGAACCACCCAGGCCTTCACACACTTACATGTGGCCCATCATGAGTCTGAATTTTATCATCTTTATCAGTTAAATTAAAGCACTAGAGACAATTTTTATTGTAAAAAGTGCTGTATAAAAACTGAATTGAATTTAATTGATTTATGCATCTCTTGTTCTTTTTAAAATGAGCTCTTAAATAAACCTCGTAAATTTACTTTTTGTTACATATATATATATATATATATATATATTACCTTTTTATATATATATATTACCTTTTTTAAACTGGGCGTTCTCCTGCAGCAACAGCAGCTTCCTGACAAGAATCCATGAATTAAATTGTTTGGGGGTTTTTTTTTTGTTTGTTTGTTTTTTGTTTGTTTTTTTCAAAACAATCTCAAATGAGTGACTTCATTATTCAACTGTGTTTATAAAGTTCTCAGCTGGTAAAAAAAATTGAAATCTTGTTTTTATTCATGTAAAATGCACATTTATTCATATTAAAGATATTTTAAATGTATCCGGGATCGTCAGTGAAAGTTTTTTTTAAATATAACTTTATTTAACTTGAAATATACAGAAATTTTGCCATGGAACAATGTACAGACAAAATGTACAGTCAGTCAGTGAAAGTTGACTCAGCAAATTTATGAACAATACCTGTTTATTTGTGTTCATATTTATTTTATACATAATACATTAATAGTAAATAATAAATTCAAATAATAACGCATCAGTATATTTAATATTTGCTTCCAGCATGTAAACGTGAATTACTAAATGATGCTAGTTTAGCAGCTATGCTAGTGACTTAGCAGCTATGTTAGTGACGCTAGTTTAGCAGCTATGTTAGTGATGCTAGTTTAGCAGCTATGTTAGTGATGCTAGTTTAGCAGCTATGCTAGTGACTTAGCAGCTATGTTAGTGAGGCTAGTTTAGCAGCTATGTTAGTGATGCTAGTTTAGCATCTATGTTAGTGATGCTAGTTTAGCAGCTATGCTAGTGACTTAGCAGCTATGTTAGTGACGCTAGTTTAGCAGCTATGTTAGTGATGCTAGTTTAGCAGCTATGTTAGTGACGCCAGTTTAGTAGCTATGTTAGTGATGCTAGTTTAGCAGCTATGTTAGTGACGCCAGTTTAGCAGCTATGTTAGTGATGCTAGTTTAGCAGCTATGTTAGTGATGCTAGTTTAGCAGCTATGTTAGTGACGCTAGTTTAAGCAGCTGATTGGCTGCCACGTCTGCCGCCTCCATCACTTAAGTCCGATTACGTCCGTCTGCTCATCCTCAAACCAGCACAGCCGGCTCTTTGTCGTGCTGGACTCTTGGGGGGGGGGGGGGCAGGTCCGGGTTGCGGGCCAACGGGACCGCAGCTGTCGGACCCCCTGATCAAAGCGGACTGGAGCCTGAACCGGCCAGAGCTGCAGTTCAGCAGGCCCATTCTGTCCGGGATTATCACACCTGCGGTTCAGGGATTAATCCCAGCACAGACATGGGAACCGGAGCCCAGGACGGGGGCGGCCCCACGGCCCCCCACCGCCAACAGGTCCAAGGCTAACACCCCCACAACCAGAGAAATAAAACACAAACCACCGACGTCACCGTCTCAGAGGGTTCCAGCCGCTAACAGCAGTTAGCATTAACCTTTTTCACGTGCACGACCTCACACACGTGTTTGAAAGACTTTTTACGTCACAGCTGTAAAACCGGAAACAACATTATGGAGCTAACCAGAGCTAGCTTAGCTTAGCCACCTCAGCCAATGTTCGTTACGCGTTTCTTTTCAGCCGCTTTTCGTTGTTGCTCTTATTAAATGTTCGATCTGGTTATTGAGCTCAGCAGACCTTTCTAATGTTGAGTTTAACATTTTTATTCTACGTGTGTTTGGTGCAGCACAACAGGCACCAAACGGACTCGACAGGAGGTTAAAAAGAAATGTTAAAAAAAGTGGGGAAAAAGTTCAAACATGTCAGACATGATTAACCTGTCCTCATTAAACATCTATCTATCTATCTATCTATCTATCTATCTATCTATCTATCTATCTATCTATCTATCTATCTATCTATCTATCTATCTATCTATCTACAAACTTGTGTTTGCTGGATGTTTAAATTTTATCTCCATTATCGCAACAGATAAAGGCTGAGGTGATCCAGCGCCACCTAGTGTTGGTTCACTAAATCCGCCCATTAATCACGGACACTGGTTCTTGTAGTTTTGTGTAATTGGCTGCTGTGGCTGTTCAGTTGACTGGTTGAACTGTGATTCTGTGGAACCCTGCCATCAGATGGCTGGGCTGGCTGGGACTTTTTAACACGACAAACATGTTTAAACATCGTCTGAGGGCAGAGTAACTTTACGACAGCCAGACGGTTACCATGGACACGTGCTCGCCGACATGGGCGCCGTAAAGAGGGGAAGTTAGGACGATTCTAAGCCCCCATGACGAACGGGGGGCCCTCCTACCCTTCAAAAAAAAAATTTAAAAAAAAAAGAGGAATGGTTAGATTATATTCTTGTGCCGCCTGACTTCTGTTTTTATTTTTGGTTCATTTTGCTTCTACGATGAAGAAATGAAGACTTAATAAAGGAAGAGGAAAATCAGTCAGCTTGTGTGCAGGAAATCCTTAATTTTCTATCTGACAAGAGGCAAAACAGCCTAAAAGGTGGAGTTAGGTGGAGTTCTGATTGGCTGGATCCTGGACACGTGGTTCCAGCAGGTGCTCAGGCTTCCTCTGCTCTTCAGTGATGGAATTTTATTTGTTTTATTATTATTTTATTTGGAATAAAAATGCTCAGGTTAGCTTCACGGCGTCTGTTACCATGGTAACTGACTCAAACTTAGGCTAAACCCGCTTCCTGAAACGGCAACAGGAAGCAAACGGCGACGGCACGTGCAGCGTGAACGAGCGCGACCAGCGGCGTGAACGAGCGCGAAAGGTAAACTATAGATATCTGTCTAAAGATTCCGCCTCAAACTGTTGTTATTATTGTTGTTGTTTTTAAATACATTTACATTAATGTCTTCTTTACTGGTTGTTGCAGTCTGATTTACAATCCTGAAATTTTAAAAAAAATGAGTTCAATAACAGCGTCAGTATTATTTAATAATAATAATCTAATAATATTTAATTACTGCAACGACAAACTTTGTCCCATAAATTCTGGATTAAATGAATAAAAGAAAAGAAACAAAAAGCAGAGGTGTGTAATGACAGCACTGTCCACTGGGTGGCAGCACCCCACAGTTGTGGTTTTAAGTGGGCGGGGCCAAGCGGGGAGCGAGAGAGCGTGAAAAAGGAGGACAGAAAGACGTGTTATCCAGAGTTAGATCTGTTATCACATGTGAAGAGAAGAGTTTTCACCAGTCTGTCCTCCGCAGATGGAGGCGGAGAAGAGAAAAGACTTTAAAAGACTTTAACCTCCACAAGCACGTAAGTAACAAATCTTCCTTCTGACGCAGGACAGGAGAAAGAAACAGACCAGGAGAAGGAGAGAAGGAGGTCTGGGAGGAGAGAAGGAGGTCTGGGAGGAGAGAAGGAGATCGGGAAGGATAGAAGGAGGTCTAGAAGGAGAGAAGGAGATCAGGAAGGAGAGAAGGAGGTCTAGAAGGAGAGAAGGAGATCAGGAAGGAGAGAAGGAGGTCTAGAAGGAGAGAAGGAGATCAGGAAGGATAGAAGGAGGTCTGGAAGGAGAGAAGGAGATCAGGAAGGATAGAAGGAGGTCTAGAAGGACAGAAGGAGGTCTGGAAGGGAAGAGGAGGGAAGGCAGCAGACCAGAAACATGAATCTTGATCTGAACTTGACATAAAAATCAGAGAGTTTAAGAAAATAATCAAAGTTCTGTCGAATTCCTGAGGAAGTTTAGCTAAAAACATTTAAAATTATTTATACTGTCGTCTGGTTACTAAAGATTTTATTTTAGAGTAACTTTAAATAAATAATATCAGGTCAACCAATCAGCTGCTGGATCAGACTGACGCGGTTAGCTTCAGAGCAGCGCGCTGCTGCTAGCATGCTACATCAAAGTTCATCAATTTAACCATTTTAATTATAGATAAGTGTTTTACCCACATAAACTAACCTCGACTGACTAACTAGCATCAGCCGCTGCTAATTAGCATCCGCCGCTGCTAATTAGCATCCGCTGTTGCTAACTAGCATCCGCCGCTGCTAATTAGCATCCGCTGTTGCTAACTAGCATCCGCCGCTGCTAACATCGGCTGTTGGTTAGCATCTGATCTAATCTAGCAACTAGCATGGTGTGCCGTCAGACAGGTGGAGTAGGACAGGTGTTGGCAGGTGTTACCAGGGGGAGGGGCTTCGAGTCGACAGACGTTTAAAAGTGTTTTTGTCTCTGCTGGTCTGGAACTGCAGCTGGTCTGAGAGGGCGAGAGACAGCAGCTAACACTGGAGAGAGAGAGAGAGAGAGGGGAAGGGGAGGGTGGGTTCCTGAGGACGATGATGTCAGCGATGATGTCAGAGGAATGCTGGAGCCGCTCCTTTAATGAGCACATGGGTTCAGATGGGGGGACCAATGGCCGACGTCCTGGTCAGCGTTTGCCGCCCTTCTCTGAGCCGTCCAGATGTTCAGCAGCTGGAGACGCAGCGATGAAGAGCAGCAAAGCACCAGCAGTTCCTTGGAAACACGTGGGGCGGGGGGGGTGACGCCACTGCTGAGAAGATGTCATTCCAGGCTAACACTAGCATGATCATTAGCATGGGCGGAGCTACTGGGTCGGGCCTACTGAGTGGGTCCAGATGTTGGTGCCGTCCAGCAACGACGGTGGAGTGTGTTAGCCTCCGAACGTCCTCACAAGACTGGAAAAACCCTGTCAAACACTAGTGGGGGGAGGGCGGATGACTGTTCATGTGTTCATCCAGTCAGTCCTCCAGACAGCAAGGCTTTCAGACGTGGCTACGTGTGTGTGTGTGTGTGTGTGTGTGTGTGTGTGTGTGTGTGTGTGTGTGTGTGTGCTGCTCTGAATCTTTGTGCAGTGAGTTAACGTCTGGTTTCCTGCCTGGATGACTGCTTCTGTGTTTACGTGTAGCCTGTTGACTCACGCTAACGCTAGCAGCAGCTAGCCGCTAGCTGCTGCTAGCGGCTAGCTGCTGCTAGCCGCTGCTAGCCTCCCAGCGTCTGACCGTCTGCTCTCCTCCGTCCATCTTGGCAGCTTCGTCCGCCTACGCTTGAAGATGTAGCCTGTTTGGTCGCCATGGAGACGCCTCCAAACACAGCCCGCCGTGGCCGGTTGCCATGGCCGCTGCGGTGCTTCCTCCTCCTGGCCGCCGTCCCACCGCTGACCAGCCCCGCCCCCACGCCGCCGCCGCCGGCCTCCAACACCACGCTGCTGTTCGCCGGCGGCGCCCCCGGCTTCAACCTGCGGAACTGCAGCTGCTCGGCGCCGGTGCGGGACTGCGACGAGGCGCTGGCCAACGCCCTCTGCAGGTGTCGCACGGTGCTGCGCTCCTCGCTGCCCCCCGCTGGGCTGCGGCAGCCCGGTCAGCTGACCATCTGGGTGAAGGAGGTGTGGCTCCTGGAGGAGCTGCTCTCCAGCAGCCGGGTCCAGCACCTGCACCTGTCCTTCTGCGGGCTGAAGCCGGTGGGCAGTAAGGTCCTGGCCCTGGCCGGGGTGCAGACCCTCCGGATCACGGCGCCAGAGGCCCCCTACTCCAGGCAGGAAATCGCACTCGCGCCCTCCAACGCCTCCGCCTCCTCCTCCTCCTCCCGCCTGACTCTTCTGGACGCGGCCTTGTTCAACGGGCTCTCCGCCATGAAGGCCTACACCGTGGTGGGACCCTCCGCCGGCGCCCTGTCCCAGCACTTCCCCCACCTGCCCCTCCCCCGCACGCCGCCGCCGCCGCCAGGAGAGCCCGGCGGGCAGAACCTGCTGGTGACCTTTGTCTACTGACGCATCACCGGCGCAAACGTGCACGAAGGCGGTCGGGTGAACTAGACAACGCCCTGTTCCTGGCCCCGCCCCACTTTTTTGTAACCACGACGACAGATGTGTCCGACGGGCGGAGTTGGCGATGGGCGAGTCCACATCACTTCACGTCGCCGTGGAGACGGTGGTGTACTTCCTGTCGCCGATAAATTATTGAAGCCTATTTATTTCAACGGTTTGCTTCAGATGACGCAACGCTAGCTTGGTTAAGCTACGAGTGGTTCGCGTTAGCTAATGCTAAACAGTAACCGATAGCAACGCAATGAATGGACATAGTTAGCGAGCTAACGTTAGCTAGTAGCTGCGATGTCACGAGCCCGGACGGGACCAGAGGGTCCCGAGGTGATGACCAGAACCGGTTACGCAACAGGAACATGTGGCGTGGAGGTGTTGAAATCCTGGAGCCGGACCGACTCCCAGGAACCGGAGCGGCCCTGGAGCCACACCCGTGATGGTGTCAGCTGGTTCTGCTGCTATTTGAGCGCTGCTCAGCTGGTTCTGTCCCAGTTCCAGCATTGCTGATCCAGAACAGATGTACCAGCTCAACGAGCCGGTCTGAACCGGGCTGAAATGGTGGCTCTGGTCCCGGTTTCATCAGATCCAGTGGAGGGACCGTCTGGGCGAGAGTCGTCCGTCTGTTACTCGATGTTGAAGGGTTTGCCATTGTGTCTGGACGGCTCCAGCTCGCGTCCTGAGGGAGATCCTGGTTCCAGCTGCTCTCACGGACGCGTTCCAGAGGCCGGCGTTAGCGTGGCGGGCGTGTCTGTCCCCTGGACCCGCGCTGTGTAATTACAGGTTTATGAGCGTCCCAGCAGCTGTGTGTATAACCGTAGCTGTGGCTGATGCAGCTGAAACAACGGCGGAGTGGCTAACGCATTAGCATTAGACAGGCTAGCTGGGACACCAACGGGGTGGCTAACGCTAACACTGCGGCCTTTATTAGCGTTGGACAGGCTAGCTGGGACACCAACGGGGTGGCTAACGCTAACGCTGCGGCCTTTATTAGCGTTGGACAGGCTAGCTGGGGCAGGCTAGCCGGCTGGAACTGTCTTCGTCCGTCTCGGCCGCGGGCTGCACTTTCTGGGCTGAATGGAAACAGATCTGGTTATGTAACCCTGTAAAATCAGCGGCCGTCTGCTTTCACGCGGAGCCGCTTCCCGTTTCACGCCCTGTTCCCTGCAGTGGGACGGACGGGGGCTCCAGAAGCCTCCACACGCCACCTTCGTCCTCTCCGCCTGGACTTTAACCAGCTTTCTTCACTTCCTTAGTTTTGTTAGCACCTTAAAGTTTGACGGAGGAAATGTTGAAGGTTTGCATTTCCTCACTGACTGACTGGCTGATTGACAGACTGTATTTAAAATGACTCAGAAGGTTTGATTTGTATAAAGTCTGATTTTTAACAGAGAACATGTTTAGTTTGTTGCTGGGAGACGATGTGGGTTGAAAAACTCTTTTCCACAAACTTTTCTTGAGATAATAAAGTATTAATGATTACATGCTTCTTTTGTTGCTTCAGTTAATTATAATAATTTTATATCCAGTGGGAAAGAATCACATACACCACAGAAGAGTGGCAACAACCTCAAAAATGATCATTTCTTTTAATTTTCTTTCACTCTTTGTAATAAAAGTGCTGTCACAAGTGTTCCAGTACACTTGTTTGTGTGTGTTAAAAGTGTGGAGTGGGACTAATGTTGATTTTCTGTGTGTTGTTACAGGAATGTTTGGGGTGTGTGTGTGTGTGTTTGTGTGTGTGTGTGGGG
>BJFM01004742.1:1461-12515 GCA_016586285.1 Arothron firmamentum | reverse complement strand
ATTATGCAACCGCTCGACGGGAAGTCAGAGTCCAGATCAACATGTACGCTGTCGCCCCCGAGTGGTCGATCAACGTAACAGCAGAACTAGTGTTAAAAATGGAAAAAACAACAGAAAATCAAACATAAATCTGGTGGTTTTGTAAATGCGGATCAAATGATTAATTGATTTAGACTTACACCAATTAACCAGTTCCTCGAAATAATATTGTTTCTTTCGTTTTTTGTTTAAAAGCCTGTTTTTGGCGAAAGTTGGTGAAAATTTCCCCAGCGGGAAAACACCGAGCGGTTTAACAGGAAGTTCATTACCCCGCCTTCAAAATAAGAGCTCTTGTTTTTAGCTAAATTGTACGTAGCCTGTGTTCTGTACAATATTTTGAAAGGAAACCAGGAAGTCGTGTTGTTTCCTGTGGCGCTTGATGATAACAGCAGCCCGATCGCTGTCACAGCAGTAGCGCGAGACTCCCGCCGCCGGAGGGCTGCTGTGTCTCGTGACAGCCGCAGGTGAGTAACCGGAAGATTTTGGACCGTTGGCTCCGGTCAGAACATTGATCCCCAAACCACCAATTCTTTAATTTAAACTTTCTGCTGGAAGCAGAAACTTTCTGCTGGAAGCAGAAAGTTTAAAAGCAAAAGTTTACAACGCGAAGCCATCGGTGTTTGTGTTTTTAACACAAGGAACGCAATAAAGTAATATCGATTTATCGATTATCGATTACCATTTAACAGATCTGTCACTCCAAGCCTTCTTTTTTAGTGTTTTTGTTTATTTCTCAACTTAATGAGGCCTTAAAGAAGTGTTTTTGACTGACCAGACGGGTCTGCCTCTCTGTGTGTGTAGTATTGTAATGAAGTGTGTTTGTTCCAGGATGGTGGTGTTGTTGTTGTTGGTGTTGGGCTGACACACACCTGGCGGAGGACCATGAGTGCCGCTGGGCTGGCCCTGCTGTTTGGTTGTGGTGAGAGATGCTCTTCTTCTCTAGCAGCCTCCAGCCATCACGCTGACTGGCTGTTTGTCCCAGCAGCCTTCTGCCTGCCTGCTCCAGAACATCTCACCATGCAGTCGGTCAACTTTCGCCACACCCTGAGCTGGAATCCAGGCGCTGGGACGCCTCCGGGGACGTCCTACGTCATCTATGACGCCAGCAGGTAGCGACTCGTTTGACTCTTTGTCCTGTCAAAGTCCATTTCCTGTCTCAGATGAGGTCTGAAGAACGGCGACAACGCTTCACTTGTTGGTAGTTTGGCTGGTTTCAGTTTCAGGTTTCAGTTGTCTTGTTACCTCTGGCGGTTTTGTGGTGTGTTGCTGTGTTACGAGGAATGTGGCGGAGCTGGGTGATGATGGACAGATGTCTCCGAGAGACAGAAGGAACCAAAACAACAACGTTCTCCAGCTTGTTGCTTGTCTTCTTTCTCAGATATCCTGTTGACATCAGAGCCACAGATCTGCCTGTTACTGCCCGGCTGCAGTTCCAGACGTGAACAGAGGGGCAGCATTTCTCCCTCCCTCCCACTGATTCGCTAAAGTGGATGTTTGCTTTGATCCCTTTTATCATCTCAGACGTCACATGGTTTTCCTGTTTGTCTTGATTTCAGCATCTCCTCGTGTTCGTCTTGAGCTTTGAAAACCGTGTGAAAACGGGGTATGAATGCGCCGAAGCATGACCTTTAATGCGGTTCTGGTTTCCCCCACTGGCTGATGGAATCCTCGTGCATGTGGGGGTTTTTTTGGTTTGACTGCGATGTGTTTCCAAAGCGCTTTTATTAAAAACAAGCCAGTGGGCTGCGATTGCTCGCCAGCGTCGCCTCCAGATGCTAATAACCGTGAGCTGAGGCACATTTTCCCTCCGCTGCTCTGCTGATCACCATTCGCCACTTCCTGAATCTTTCTTTGAGATGCAAGCCTGAACCGATGACATCACCAGCCTGGCGTTAATACCTTTGTTGCTTTTTGTCCCCTGCTGGATCAACAACAGTCGCCAACGGCGACAGATCAAAGCCTCCAACAGAACGCGGACCAGTCTGAAACTTGAGGCGAAATTTCATTACCAGCTGACGGTGGTGGCGTCGCACAACAGCAGGCAGTCTCCAGAGTCCCAGAAGCTGCAGTTTGCCCCCTACACAGACAGTACGTCCCCACGGTGCCGCCAGGGCCCCTCCTCCGCCTGTCTCACTCCCTCTCTGTCCAGCCAAAATAGATCCACCACAAGTGCTGCTGAGCGGATGCGGCGCCTGTCTGCAGGTCAGCGTCGCCCTGCCGGGGGGGCGCAACGGCACCGGGGTCGACGTGCACGACTTCTACAAACCTTATTACAGTGTGCTCATCAGGAAGCGGGCTGAGCAGGTGAGCGGCGCCGCGCCAGGCTAGCGGCTAGCGAGCCAGCAGCTAGCTGTTTAATGCTAGCGATAACACTGTTGCTGGAAACAGGAAGCTAACGGCAGTCCGTACAAGACGACGAGCAGGAACTTCACGCTGGAGCACCTGCGCAGCGGCACAGAGTACTGCATCCAGGTGCACGTGCTGATCACGCTGAACCAGAACACGCGGCCGTCGGCCTGGACCTGCGCCTTCACCAGCACGGCCAAGCCCTACACAGGCCAGCAAGCATGCCGTCGCCGTGGATACACCTCTAAGGCACAGGTGAGCGCTTGCAACCCAACCTGACAGTTGTGGGCGTGTGTGTGTGTGTGTGTGTGTGTGTGTGTGTGTGTGTGTGCAGGTCCCTTAATTGCAGGCCTGGTTGCTGGCTTGGGGCTCATCCTCGTTGGTGCGGTGATGGCGTCAGCCTTCTGTCTCACGTACATGGGCTTCATCTGTAAGCTGCAGATGGCGCTGCCTCCAGTTCTCCTGGTGAGGTCCTCCACCCAGCTGCTCTTCATCAGCTGGTGTCCAAGCAGCAGGACCGTCTTCCGTCTGACCCGATTGGATCCTGGTTTGTGTGCAGGGTCTGCGTCGAGGCTACACCCTAAACCCAGAGAGGACCGTACCAGACCAGATATCCATCAGTCCAAGGGTGGAGGGACACAAACCCAATGGTCCAGCTGCCCTGCAGCCTGCCGAGGAGGAAGAGGAGGAGGAGGAGGGGGGTGGGAATAATTATATGGTGGGAAACTTTGAGCTCTCAGACGAGAGTCCCTGCAGCAAGTCTGCAGTCGGGCTGCCGGCCGCCCCACACGCAGACCAGCCAGAGGGTGAGGAGGAGGAAGAGGAAGAAGAGGAGGTGGGCCACGCAGAAGGCCAGGAGGACATGGCGGAGGGTGAGGAGGGGTCAGAGGAGGAGGAGAAGAAGGAGTTGGAGGAGGTGGAGGAGGAGGAGCAGCAGCAGGTTTTTCTCAGCTCAGGTGACATCGATCTGCTCTCAGTGACGCTGGGAGCGCTGGTCACATGTGAGGAAGAAGAGCAGACGGTAGAATGGACAGAGCAGCAGGCTCTGCTGTCACATGACCGGACCGCCATGAGTGTAAGGACCCCTGTAGAGGACCAGCGTCTTCCACATGAAGAGGAGGAGGAGGAGGAGGAGGAGGAATCCTCTGCATACCTGAGACACTGACGTGTTGCTATAGCAACATCAGTCATCTTCCTGCTCACTTCCATCAGCTGTTTCTTTATTGACAGACATGAAGAGTGTGTATCATGACTGAATCTAAAGACGGTTTTTAATGGACCAATCAGGTGAAGGCCAGCACTTCTGTGTGCTGCAGAGTAATATCGCCGCCTACAGGCCGGAGTGTAGATGACATCTGTACCTGCCATGGAGTCAGCTGGAGCCTATCAGCTGTCGGGGGGTGAACCTTCTTGCTGCGACAGTGCCAACCATGCACCACCGTGCCGCCCCGATGCAGGACGCATTTTTAATAATATGGGACCTGAACTTATGGGCTGGGTTTCATCCTACAGCTCGTCCAGCGTTTTCTTCTGGTTCCCCTGGTTCCCCACCCCAGAAGAAAACCATCAGAATCTATTAAGTAATATATGACCTCAAATTCCTCAATAAATCTACTTTTCTATTTTGTTACAATAGAGGTGTTTTAACCATATGATGTCTCATCATGCAGTTCAAAAATTCAATGTTCAATTCAGTTTTTTCCTCCAGTTTAACAGGTCAAAAACACCAAAGACACAACACAAATACAACACAAAACAGTCTAAAAGTTCAGCTATAAATCAGCTGAGAGCAATAAAAATAAAGAAATAAACAAAAGCTTAAAAATAGAACAAAGTATTCAGGGGTCTGCTTAGGTAGTAAACTCCTTGAGAAGCGTGGATCCCACCACTGGCTTCAATCAATCATTCTTTTATGAAAAATAAAGATGTGGAATCTATAGTATTATTATTGATAAATTCTATATACACAAATATAGATGCTTTAGGGTTTATCTAACCCTTTTGCCTTTACAAATGACTTGAGAATGTTCTTTTGTAACTTAAAGAGATTGGGCAATTAAGACTGTCTAAACTTATGATATATAGATGAATCAGTGTAAAGTTCCATTATTTATTTTCTGTATTTTTTAATTTTATTATTTATTGTTCTTGCTACTTGGATGTGTTAGTGTGTGCGATATGACTGATGCCTAATTGTTGTTATATATTTGTTAAACGAGCTTTAATTTAAAAAAAAAAAACTCCCTTCCGCCTGCATCACTTCCTTCTAACCCACTGTCCAATCACAGCCCAGTTGTACCAACTTCTTCCCCTTTCCAGGTCACATGATTTCCGACAAACCAGCTTGTTGTGTGTTGCCTTCATGAACTTCCAGGGTAATCGTAACTTTAAGAGCATATACAGAGAAAACGTTTTTGTGTTTGGAACAGCGCGTCCGGTTCTAATCCTCTGGGTTTAATCCAGACAAAATCAGGATTAAAGTGCGCGTTAAAGGGGTTCATCAACTTAATTATCAAGTAAAGCCGATTCTGGCTTCGTTCACAAAGATACACTTGGCTCAGAACTTAAGAGTTTCCTGAGGTCCGTGAATGCAGCAGAGCAGGAGCCGTTATAGATGACATATGATTCTGCCGTCCTCATCTCTAAAACTCTTCAGGTAGATGGTCGAGGTGATATATTCCGCTGCTCTGTGGCTTCTAACTCAACAAAGCGTTTGTTAGTTGCATGTTCAGGAAACGGGACGGTGGGTAGCGGATGGTTAGCTTGGTTTGTGTTGCTACTTCCGGTGTTGGGTGGGGGGTCTGTGGATAAACATGACGCCGTTTAAAGTTTCCCAACTCGCCAATCAATGTGCCGTGGACCGCGGTTTTCTCCAGGAATGTGACCGGATAGCAGAGGCGCTGATGACCGGGCAGGGGAGATGATTTGGTCGTCATGGTTACGCTCCTATGGCCGCTTGTGTGGTTATCCTTAGCCCTGACAGGTGAGACGCCCCGTAGGCTGGTGTGTTGGGTCACGTGACAGGCTTGTGTCAGAGCCTGAGCCTGAGCCTGGGCCTGACTGGTTTGACTGGTTTGACTGGTTGTTGCTCCAGCTCCGGCTCAGCTTCCCCATCCTGCCAATCTGAGGGTGACCTCAGCCCACTTCGTCCACGTGCTGACATGGACGCCCGGACCGGGGATGCCTCCGGACGTCCACTACAAGGTGACCTCCATCACCAGGTGCGTTTCCCCTGGGCTGGGGTGAGGGGGCGTGGCCTGGTCTATTCCCCTCTTCTGTCCACTGTCTCTGGTCCAGAAAGGGAAGCGTCTGGACTCCAGTACCCGGGTGTGAGCGGGTCCAGAACCCGCTGGTCTGCGAGCTGACCGAGACCTTCTCCGATCGGGACGAGCTCAACTTTATCAGGGTCACGGCGCTGCTGGAAGACCAGGTTCTGGGATCAGAGGAGAAAAGCTTCCATCCCATCAGGGACAGTAGGTGGACCAGCTGGTGACCCTGGCCAGGTTCTGGTGCGGATGTAGACCTCTTGCATTCTCTGCTCCCCCAGCTCATCTGGACCCGCCTCTGCTGACGCTGACACCCTGTGACAGAGACCTTTGTGTGGAGCTTCAGCCCCCGCTGGAGGACCTGAGGAGCATCTATGAGGCTCTGCAGTACCGCCTGAAGATCTGGACCAACGGGCTGGAGCAAACGCAGGTTCTGCATCAGCCCGTTCAGGCGTCTCTTCTTCTTCTCTTCCTTTCTCACCGTTTCCTCCGTTTTCTTCCAGGACGTTAAGTTTCTGAGAGGAAAGGTTCTGAGGAACCTCAGTCCCGGTCGAAAGTACTGCGTCTCCGTCTGCTTCCTGGACAATCTGGTGAACAGGGAGTCCAACTACAGCGGGCCCATGTGTGGCGTTGCCCCTGGCAACCCTCCTGCAGCCCCAGGTGGTGCTGGTGCTGGTGCAGGTCTGGCGGAGGCTCCAGGAGGGAGCGGCAGTCATCACTCATGCCTCTCTGGTGTCTGCAGACGCTGTGATCGCAGGAATCCTCTGCTCCGCCATGCTGGTTGCCGTAGCGATGGTGGTCTGGTTGGCAGCAGCCGGTTACATCTGTGTCTTCAAGAGGCCGCTGCCTCGAGTCCTGGTAGGAAATCTGTCGTCTTAATCCTCAATCACAGCCTGAAAAGCCAGATTAAAGCCTCCAGACACCAGAGAGTCGGAGAAAAGGTTGATAAAAGTGTTAAAAGACTGTCGTCTGACAGCCCCTCACACACCTCTGCAGACTGGGCCACTATTCCAAGACTACACCTAGATTCTCCTGAGGTTATTTCCCATCATGCACCTGTTGGAAATTTCCAACAAGCACTTGTGAGCAGAGAGAAATGGAGGAGGAGGAGCTGCAGCTTTTAGCAGTACAATCTCGTTGTACCACGCAATGACAATAAAAGACATTGACAGTCACATTCAATGACATTCTATTAGCCACCATGTTTAAAACACAGTCCAACAGGACGAGAAGACCGTCCTCCCCAGGGCCGTGTCCACGGGCTGCCCCGGTTCTGAGATAGCAGAATATCAAACAGGGTTAATGTGGTCGTAACGCAGAAAAGAGCAGCTCAAAGCGGCTGTACGGCCACCTGACAGCTAGCCAGAGCACCAACTCCAGCTCCACGCTGGGACTGTCTGACCTTCAAAGTGAAAGTGAAAGTGGCTAGCCTGAGGTGGGCTTCAGCCTGAAGGTTCTGCTTTTCCCTTTAAAGCTCTGAACTCCAGCTTGAGTCTGACTTTGGGCTGACGGGTCCAGAGTTCTGCCTCTCGAGTCAGGAGTCGTCCTCAGAACGGAGAGCAGAGCGTGTTTTCACGCGTCTGCTCCATCCTGTGGTTCCTGTGTCGACACTCGGCAGTTTCGTCTCCACGCCGGCTCCATCGCGGTGGAGCTGCGGTGGAGCTCAGATTGGGCCCAGAGCTTCCTGTTTTGCTAGAAGCGAGGCGGCCAGACCGCAGCGCAGCGCCGGCATGCGCCAGGGCGCTTTCAGGGAAGGAAACTCCCCTCAGGTGCTCACGCTTCTCGAGAAACGAGAAAGAAAAAGAGTTTCACTGTTGTTTTGCTGTTTTGAAAAGGTCTGAGTTTTCAAATGAACGTTCCCTCAGCTGGGAGGAGCTCAGCTCTGATTTTGACCGGTCAGCTTTTCTTTAGTTTCACTGCAGATC
Organism: Arothron firmamentum; assembly: GCA_016586285.1. Lineage (NCBI taxonomy): Eukaryota > Metazoa > Chordata > Actinopteri > Tetraodontiformes > Tetraodontidae > Arothron > Arothron firmamentum. The sequence continues at coordinate 4,939 of BJFM01004742.1, read as the reverse complement.
TGTTGTTTTTTTAATGATGCAGTTTCAGCTTTTATCCTCAGTGCTGACCACAGCTTCAGGGTTCCAGGGTTCAGCTCTCCTCCTGTTGGTCATGTGACCCTTCTTCTTCTTCTCTTCTTCTCCTCCTCCTCTCCCAGGCGACCGTCCGCCACGTTGAGGGCGCCCTGCTCGTCCCCGGCTCGTCCCTGACCTCCGTGCTGCCTGTGGAAGCCACAGCGCCACCTGCAGGCACAGCGCAGACGCTGCCGGAGGAGGCCGGCGAGGAGCAGCTGACGGAGAGCGGCGGGGGGAGCAGCGGAGGGGGGTACATGCTGAGGGAGGGATGCGAGCTCCTCTCCTCCTCCTCCTCCTCCTCGTCCTCCGCTGTGCATCCTTCAGCTTCAGCCGGGGTCGGACCCTCCTGCCAGACACCTCCTCAGCCCCCCGCTGGAGGTCCGGCATCAGCAGCCCCCCCCAGGAGCTGCCAGGCTCCTGCAGAGGGTGGGAGTGGGGGGGACGCTCAGGAGGAGGAGGAGGAGGAGGAGAGAGGGAGCAGCCAGGACGTCAACCTCCTCACCTTGACGTTTGGGATGCAGCCAGAGGACAAAGTGGCTTCTTCTCCCTCAGAGGACGTCACCTCGGAGCCCACGTGGACGTTCTGCCCTGTGGGGGGGGAGGGGGAGGAGGAGGAGGAGGGGGAGGGGGAGGAGGAGGGGGAGGAGGAGTCTGGATATCTGTGCCACTGGACCAGGCCCTGATTACGGCCCTTCAGGGACATCTCAGCGCTTCCAACCTCCACTGGCCTCCGTCTCTTTGATCTCTTTGATCGTCCTGAGAAGAACCTGCCTCCTCCGCTCTCTGGGGTGGAGAAACGACCCCCCCAGGACGGACTTTCCTCACCCTTGGACTGGAGGATTGGTTGCTGTAGAGCAGCTGAACACGTCTGAGACCTCGAGCCTCTTCAGTATTGTTGTTATTCACGGTGAAACGCTGGGACAGAGGTGACGTTGGTGAGGGGACCAGCTCCAGCAGGGGGCGCCACGCCAGCGTTTCCTCTGCACCTGTCCTGAAATGTGAATTTCACTCTGACTTTATTTTAACTGACCTCATTTATGCTTTAGAAACCTCCATTCCTCTTTTTATCAGCCTCCAGGCCGACGTCTCAGGACGTCCGTCTGACGCCTAAATGACAGAAAAAGAAAGACAGAAGGCCTGAGGCCAGTAGCTGTGGGCTCTTCAGGATCAGGCCTGTTTTTATCAGTTTATCCTGCCATTTTCATTGTTTTTAAAGAGACTTTGCATTTTCTCGCCTCCCGTCTGGCCACCAGGGGGCGTGTTTTCGTCTCTGACCCACACGCCTCCTGTCGGTAGCCACATTCTTCCCTCCTCATTTGTAAGCGCTAACAGCTGCGTGCTAGCAGCACACCTGGGCAAGGTCCACACACTTCTGCTGCCTAGCAACCAGCGCCGCCATCGTCTCTGTACTGACATCATGTAAACGCTTTAACAGCTGACTCCGCCCCTGGACGGGAATAAAGCCGCCAGATGCCTTTTGACACCTTTGTGGAGGGAAACTCTTGATGATGAGCTGATCTGTGCAGCTGGGGGGGGGGGGCGGGGGCGGGACTTCACAGGAAACAGAAACTCAGTGGGCTCCGCCCCTTCGAACCCGCTACTGCTGGTGTTGAGAGGCAGCCTGCAGCTACAGCCCAGCCTTCATGGAGACGACGTGGACCATCCTGCTGCACCTCCAGCTTGGTAACCCCCCGTGTGTGTGTGTGTGTGTGTGTGTGTGAGACAGAAGCTGTTTGTAAAACGCTGCTCAGCGTAGAGATGGGTGATGGGTGATGCTTTCCTGCTGTTTGGGTCTGATACCAGGCCGTGGTTGGCTGTTGTTCAGCGGCTGATCTCAGATCAGTGGAGGTCTGGCTGGCTGGTGCAGCTTCTCTGTAGAACCGTCCTGGAACGGTTCTGAACCGGCTCCAAACTTCAGGCTTTGCACCACAAACGGAGAGAATCAGCAGGAACCTGGTCCGGGTTTAAAATCGATCCAGGTCCGGGCTTTCCGGCACTGTTGCCATAGCAACCAGCTGAGATAGAGGATGAGAAAGCAACGCTGTTAAAATTAAAGTGATTAAAATGTCAAACCAGGTTGTTCAGATGGTTGGACCTCCTGGAGGATGATCAGGAGACGCCAACAACTTCTGTTTAAACCGTAACCATGACGACGCCAAGCTCACCAGACATAAGCCTCCAAACCCTGAAGAAGAGCATTTTCTTGAGTGTTGAGTTCCTGTTTAAGGTGGGATGAAGGTAGAAAGGCAGCCGGACGCCAGGTCCAGCTGTCTCTTCTTCTTCTGTGGTGGTTGGTCTGGTTATTAGCGGCCGTTAGCACAGATGAACCCGCCCGAGCATTGACGCTGGCTGGTGCTCGTCCTCAGCGGCCACCGCCCTCCTCCCCGCTCCGCTCAACCTGTCCATCACCTCCTTCAACATGGAGCCCACCCTCAGCTTCCTGCCCGGCCCCGGGACTCCGCCCAGCTGCCGTTTCACCGTGGAAACGCGCCAGCCGAGGTCAGACGCGCTAACAGGCCCCCGGGACCGCTGCGCTGACTCCTGGTTAACTCTTCCTGCTTCCTGTTTCCTCTTTCAGGAGCGTCTGGAGAGGAGTGGCTGGCTGTTCGCAGCTGACGGCCGCTCAGACCTGCAACCTGACGCTAGCCTTCCAGGATCCCTTCCAGCAGTACCAGGCCCGCCTTCGGGCCTACGTGTCCAACCTGACGTCTCATTGGACGGTGTCCTCGTGGTTCCAGCCTCTGACTGACAGTGAGAGGGCCCAGCTTTGTGTGTTAGCTCAGGCTACGTTGTTAGCTGGGGTAATTCTGTTATTTCTGTCGTCCCAAAGCTGTGCTCGGACCTCCTGACGTGTCCGTGTCCGGCTGCGGCAACTGTTTGCTGCTGCAGGTCAGCAGTTCCACCAGCAGGGGGCTCCAGGTGCTCCATCGAGAACTTGTGGTCCTGGTGAGGCGGACCAGGGACGGCGCTCAGGTACGAGCACGGGCTCGCGCTCGGCGTGACCTTTGTCCCGCGAACGTTGACCCACAAACAGGTTTCACAATTATCTTGAGTGACAACATGAAAAACGTTCTCTAGAATCTCCACAAACTAGATTCAAACAAGGCAAATCAAAGTGTAAAACACTTCCTGACAGTTTGATTGTACCTGCTAAAGTATCATAAACGTTATTTTTACGCCATTGCTCCTGCTAATGTTCTTAGCTAATGTTCTCCTGCAGTTCAGTCTGAACCTTCGTTACCAAGACAACGTGGTCATCACGTACCTGCAGCCCGGGGTGGAGTACTGCGTCACCGTCTCCGTCAAGACCTTCTTCAGGGCCAGCTCTGTGGCCAGTGAGCCTCGCTGCGCCTTCACCAGCCGCCCTCAGCAGCCGGCCTCACGTACGTTAGCTTAGCTTAGCTTAGCTTAGCTTAGCTTAGCT
>BJFM01004740.1:21940-34323 GCA_016586285.1 Arothron firmamentum | reverse complement strand
ATATATATATATATACATACACACTGTTCACAAAAATTAGAGGAACACTTCGAAAACACATCAGATCTAAACGGGGGGAAAAACGATCTTGAATATCTTTCCTGTTAATAAGTAGGTGATGTATTAGTAACAAAATGATGCCACATAATTTGATAGAAATGAAAATGATCATATATAGAGGGAGGAAATCAAAGACACCCCAAAAATGAAAGTGGAAAAAATGATGCAGCAGACTGGTCCATTTTGCCAAAATGCCATTGTAGCAACTCAAAATGATTCTCAGTAGTTTGTGTGGCCCCCACGTGCTTGTACGCATGCCTCACAACGTCGGGGCATGCTCCTTGAGACAAAGAATGGTGTCCTTGGGGATCTCCTCCCAGATCCGGACCAGGGCATCACTGAGCTCCTGGACAGTCTGAGGAGCAACCTGGCGGCGTAAACATAATGTCCCAGAGGTGTTCTATTGGGTTTAGGTCAGGTGAACGTGGGGGCCAGTCAATGGTAGCAATTCCTTCATCCTTCAGGACCTGCCTGCATACTCTAGCCACATGAGGTCGGGCATTGTCGTGGACCAGGAGGAACCCAGGTCCCACTGCACCAGCGTAGGTTCTGACAGTGGGTCCAAGGATTTCATCCCGATACCTAATAGCAGTCAGGGTGCCATTATCTAACCTGTAGAGGTCTGTGCGTCCTCCCAGAGATATGCCTCCCCAGACCATCACTGACCCACGACCAAACCGGTCATGCTGAATGATGCTGCAGGCAGCATAATGTTCTCCACGGCATCTCCAGACCCTTTCACGTCTGTCACATGTGCTCAGGTTGAACCTGCTCTCATCGGTGAAGAGGACAGGGCGCCAGTGGCGTAGTTGCCAATTCTGGTGGTCTATGGCAAATGCCAATCGAGCTCTACGGTGCTGGGCAGTGAGCACAGGGCCCACTACAGGACGTCAGGCCCTCAGGCCACCCTCATGGAGTCTGTTTCTGATTGTTTGGTCAGAGACATTCACACCAGTGGCCTGCTGGAGGTCATTTTGTAGGGCTCTGGCAGTGCTCATCCTTCTTGCACAAAGGAGCAGATACCGATCCTGCTGAGGGTTTAAGGACCTTTTACAGCTCTCCTGGAATCTCCTCCATGCTCTTGAGACTGTGCTGGGAGACACAGCAAACCTTCTTGCAACGGCACGTATTGATGTGCCATCCTGGAGGAGTTGGACCACTTGTGCAACCTCTGTAGCGTCCAGGTACCGCACCATGCTGTCAACAGAGATGTTGATCCCAGCCAAATGAATAACTACAGCAGTAGAAAGTCAGTCAGTAAAAAATCAGTCAAAAGAGATGAGGAGGGAAAAAGAGTATCAGTGACCTCAACCTGGAAAACCATTCCTGTTTTGGGGGCCGTCTCATTGTTGTCCCTCAGATGCACCTGTTGTTGATTTCATTAACAACAAAGCAGCAAAAACTGATTAACAACCCCCTCTGCTACTTAACTGACCAGATCAATATCCCAGAAGTTTGACTGATAGGTTGCTATACTCTGATTAAAAAGTGTTCCTCGAATTTTTTTGAGCACTGTATATATATATATAAACTATAGTTGACCGTTCGAGTTCCAAGTTGTGGGTCAGATGTTCTTTGTTGGGGAGTGAAAATGAGCATTTTGAGAGCGTCACTCCACAGCGTTTCTTGCGTTCGCCACTTGTTTCTGCTTCAGTACAAATTGGTTTGCGTCCTAAATTGCCTGTACGAGGGGTTGCCATGATCCTTGACAACGATCTGGCAGGGGAGAAAGTTTTTCCAAACCTTGAGGTAATTGAAAACCCTCTTGCTGATGCGTGTATTTTTGTTCCTTCTGCTGTCTACTCAACTTCTGTTTTCCCCGCTTGTGTTCTCACATGCGCACAGTCACGTCAATTTGTGCATATACTTGACTTGTCTGACTCATTCATGTGTGCTCAGAATGTTCCTAAAAGTGCAAAAAAAAATTGAAACATCAACTGAAGAATGTCAAACGTGTGTATACGATAACCTCTTACCAGCTGACGCTAACGTGTTTTTCTGTCAACAGGACCGAATTTATCAAAGCACAACTGACTGACCCGTCTCCGGTTGACTGTTTCACCAAAACAAGTACTTCCAGTCCCTCTGTCTACAGCATTAACGAAGCTGTGATGATGCGTAATTGGCGCCTCTGTAAACCTCGGTTGGGATCCAGTTCAACAGGTGGTTGTCCCGTAAAAATTTCGCTCAGAAGTTCTTAGTGCGGCACATGACAATTGTGCAGGTCATTTAGGAATTAGAAGGACTTACCTTCGCATCTTGCGCTATTTGCAGCAAAAAGGGATGTGACAAAATTCTGTCGCTCATGCCACGTTTGTCAGGTTTGCAATAAGCCATATCAGGTGATTCGCCTGGCTCCACTGCAACCAATTCCAGTGATAGGTGAACCATTCGAAACATGTGATCCTTGATTGTGTAGGCCCACTTCTAAAATCCAAATCCTGTCTTTGATGTGCGCTGCCAATCGTTATCCCGACGTCACCCTCAAAACTAAAGCTGTCATTAAAGGCCTCATCGACTTTTTTTTAATATACATTTGGGTTGCCTAAATTCATCCAAACCGATCAGGGCTCTAATTTTCTGTCGAAGCCGCTTGCTCAGGTCCTGACATTGCTATCCATTCAGCACGGAAAGTCCAGCGCGTACCATCCGCTGTCCCAGGGCGCGCTCCAACGTTGCCATCAGACGTTAAAGTTGATGCTGAGGAAATACTGCCTGGAGACAGGAAAGGAGTGGGACGAAGGTTTGCCACTCCTGATGTTAGCTGCGCGGGAAAGTGTGCAGGGATCGACAGGTTTCAGTACCTCTCAGAAATGGCTAGCCTTGGCCAAAATGTGCTCGATTATGTAAGCTCTTTCAGAGAGCGTCTGCTTAAAGACTGCGAGACCGCGCACAGCGCTCTTTCAGTGTCACAGACGAAAATGAAGGAAAAATTTGCTAAAAACGCTATGCACAGAAGCTTTGAACTTGGTGATCAGGTGTTGCGTTTACTTCCAATCCAAGTTCTATGGTCCGGTTCTCTCAAAGAGAAACTTAGTGAAACTGATTACGTTGTCTGCACCCCTGATCATTGGAGAAATTCCCGTGTGTACCACATAAATATGCTGAAGCCATATTTCGCTCATTGCATTACCTCTTCTGTTCCTCCGGCCATACACTTAGCACTGATTCATCCTGGTTTTTATCTTTTTGGGGGGGGAAATTTGTTCTTCCCTGGCTGTCAGGCCTCTTTTCATTAATTACTAAACTTTTGAAAACGGTCGTTGTGGATTAGTTTATGCTGGATTATGCTGTCTTTTATTTACTCGCTTATTTTGCGTCTCTGTTCCCCTGGACTCAGGCGAAACAAGCACCACTTAGCCATGACTTTAAAATCAGTCAAGAAGATGATGACAGAGTATAGAAAAGTTGTTTTTTTTTTTGTTTTTTTTACCCTTTTAAACTGCTGTCCTCACCAAAAGTCACTGACTATGCGTTTGCATTTGTGAGTACTTTGAGGAATAGACAGTAGTTGTTTTTGTCTGGACACGCAAATCTGACTTTAACACGACATGAGATCAGATCGGATCAGATCAGATCAGGTCAGATCAGATCAGTTAGACAAACACCAGCATACCACGTCATTTTTAAAGCTGCTGTGTTGTTGCAGCAGATTTATTACTGTCATAAGTATTTAGTAAGTTTGACTCAAGTAGGTTTGAACCAAAATCCAGCTCAGTCATTTCTTGGTAATGACATTTACTTCAGCTTACTGAGGATGTCTAATGACATTATTACTACAAAGTGACAGTGATACGGTCAACAAGATCTGGAACTTCCTTTTGAAGCTTGGTTTACGTTAAAAACAAGCACTTATGAAATTAGACATGCTCGTCAGAATTCTTGCAGTGCAGCCGTGCACGCCCCTTTGGCTGCTTTGCATTCCTCGTGTAACATTTTTAGATTTGCTTTGACGTTGAAGGAGCTTGAAAAAGAAACACTGTTAAAGAAGAACTAATTGTTGCTGGCTCTGCTCTGCTTTGCTACCATTCAGCTATTTTTCACACTTCACGCGCTCGATAATCCGTGGGCACAAGTCCCAAAAGGCCAGACAATGTGCAAATCAATCTGATGTGTCACTTCACACTGATATTTAAGAGTTGTGTAATAGGAATCTCTCCATTCATGAACACGTTCAATTGCCTGGCTTCTGCTCGAAGCCATCACGTTCAGATAGTTGCGTAGGCATCTTACCCTCATGAAGCTGGTGGTCTGCTCCGGATGCAGCAGGCACACGCGCAGCTTTTTGCCTCTGTATGGCATCTCCAGCATGTCAAACGCCAGCGCCTCTGGGACCGCAAAGAGCACAGCGACCAGCCATATCAGAGTCACCTCTACTGCTTTCCACAGGGGGATTCCCATCCCCTTCACCCTGCTCCATGACGTCACCGCGTGGTAGCTGCAAACACACCCACGCACGCAGGCACAAGCATGAACGGAAAAACACATTAATGAGCTGCATCGAGCAGGGATCGGTGAAGGTGTCTCCTGCGGACGTCTCTGTACCGGTCGATGCTCAGGGCGCACAGGCTGAGCACCGTGATCCCAACTGAGGCCTTCTGGATGAAGGGCATCAGCTTACACACATATACACCGAAAGGCCAGTCCTCAGCAATCAGCTAAAACACACAAAGAAGACATTTAGAATAAGGCATTAAACATAAGAATGTTTCTCTTTGTAATGCTAATGATCTCTTTGTGATTGATTGATTGATTGATTGATTGGTTGGTTGGTTGGTTGGTTGGTTGGTTGGTTGGTTGGTTGATTCCAGGAGGCTTTCCACTACAGCGTGATAGAAGAAGAGCTGCACTTTCTGGGTCACACCAAAGGTTCTCAGCTTTCTCAGTATGTCACTGCCTCATCAATTTCATTTCACTTTGATTATTTATTGGCAGCAGAAGAAAGCAAGTGTTCCTCGTTGGCTCTCAGCTTTTCCTTTGACTGCTGCTAAGTCTGTGGTTCAAAAATTAGCTCTGCATTTGGCAGCAATATTAGGACACCTAAACCAGCTGGATGTTTTTCCTTACAGACACATGTAGAGGACAGAGGGAAAAAAAGACATTATTTCTTCTGAAATCTCAGCTCTCTTACGGCTTGCATCTGTGTTTTAATAGAGACATACTCAAAAGCAGACAAAATTCTTCAAATAAACCAAAGTAAAACAGTAACATCATTAATAAGGGCACATGTAGCTCATTAACAAGGGCACATGTAGCTTTTTGATAAAGGTCAAACAAACTCTACTAAAGCCCCAAAGATCATCTCTGACATTAAAAAAAAATCGTAGATGAATTATTCAGCACCACTACTTTTCATAAAGAGCAGAAACCGTCTGAGACTGAATCCTCAGCTTGCGGCAGATTTGTCGATATTCATACGTCATTGACTTGACGTGACATCTGGAATTGTTTTGATACTAGCATTTTTTTGGCCATGAGGACCGGACAGTGGGTGTTGCTTTTGTGAGAGAATCTGGAACGAGTGATTCTACCAAAGAACAAAACTTTCATGATGACACCCTCAGGAATCACCAGCCAGGCTGCCTTGTTTGATATATTGAATTTTATACAACAATACTTCAAGCTAATATTAAGCTGTTATTTATTTATTTATTTATTTATTTATTTATTTATTTACTATATACAGTACTCACATAAAGTAATTTAAATTGTTTCTTGACTTTGTTGTCACCACTTCACTGTTGACAGTCTCATATAAGGAAGACACACAAAAAAAGGGCGTTTACCTTAAACACATTGATTGGGATGGCAATGATAATATAAAGCAGGTCTCCCAGAGCCAGGCTGCCAATCAGGACATTGGGTCCATTCCTCATGCACTTGTTCTTGTATATGATCCTGAGCAGCGTCGAGTTGCCAATGATGCCCACCACAAAGATCAGGCAGGAGACGATGGTGTTCACGTACTTGAAGGCGTACCTGATTTCTGTGGGCTTCAAGCACATGGGTGGGGCGGCGCCCCGCGGCCGTGCCGGCATTTGGGGTGGAGGCAGCGTGGAGGTGTCATTTCTGGGGGGCTCTGAAACTTCAGCAACAATCTGGGAGTCACGGATGAAGCGGGAGGCGATGGCTTCGCCAGCCAGCAGCAGACACAGCAGAACGACGGCCCGCATCCTCCCCCAAATGAGTACACTCGCACGGACGTTCCAGAAAACACACTCACTCACAGGCAGGCATGCACACTTCGTCACACACTCGCTGATGTGGGTCCAAAGGTTCTTGGCCTGGAAAGGAAATTATATAAAAAGAAAAGAAAAAAATCGTCATGTCAAAGAGTAACAAAGAACGCGTTCATGAACTATACAACTTTTTTCCTTGAAAATATAGGCATTTTATGTGTACGCAGTCATGAAATCTTCCATCTCCAGCGGGGAGAAGTGTGACGATCAAGGTTTTTTTTTCACTAGTTGCCATGATGAATCACGTTATCTGCGTTTCATTGATAAAGCTTTTTAGATCTCTGTGCAAGAGCGCAACCCTCAGTCAGAGTTCTTTAAACCAACTTTTGGCATGCATTCTGAAACTGAAAACTCAGAGTTTACAAGCCTGAGTTTAAGTTCGAACTCTGAGTTTTGAAATCCCGCTTTCTGAAACGGCCCCCTGCAGTCTTTAAGTGGAAAGCCCAGCTGCCTGAACGGATTGCTGCCTTCCAAAAAGGTGCCATCAAGAAAAAAAAAAAGCAAAGACACTCAATAACAATAATAAATTTTTAAAAAAAATGCTAATTTTAGCCTGACCTGTCTGAGATTAAGGATTCAAAATTGGATATGAAAATGAAATCTGACGCATTGTTTCAGTGATAAAACTCATAAAATAATTGCTGTCTGTGGCTCTATGGCAATAATTTAAAAATAGCTCACAGCTATATGAGGGGGAAAAGAACTAAAATAGTTCATTTTTTAGAACTATGCCAAATTTTTGAATTATGATCTATGAACTGAAGTAGTTCATTTTAAAATTTGTGAAAGGAACTTTGAACTATGTATAATATGAACTTTCCCAACACTACTCGCAATTTCGTTTTGGCTGCTGACTGCAGCAATCATCACACAATGAGAAGTCCATCTTCCTCAAACCAGGTCAACCTGGAATTTTATCAAGTTTCCTCTTGACCTTGTCACCTGACCACAATTTAACATTTGGTTGAAAAGGCTTAAAAAAAACTTTAAAAGGAAAGAAAGAGATGACTCATATATGAAAGAAATATGCAGTAGAATGAGGACTGAGATAAGAAACACCGCTCTGTCGTGTGTTTGTGATGTGGTATTTTAGTACGTAGAAAAACTACAACCACTGTTTACAGTGTTTATTACTGAATCTTATAAATTCAATTAGGGTCCCTCTATTAGCCAAAAAGAAAATTACAACTGCTAACACTTGTTGGAATACAAAAGAGTTGCCAAACCAAATAAGAGTGAAAATCTGAAGACAATCGCCTAATGACTATTTTAGTGCAAAATTTGTTCAAATAAATAGGATTTAAAATAGCCGACTAAATTTCCAAAGCAGAAAAAAAGTCCCATTTCCTTTTCTTGCAGGAAAAATAACAGGAACATTGAGGGAAGTCTTATCGGAGCAGCATAGCGGTTTGGTTTGTGTATTTTTAGCTCTAGTTTGAAAAAGTAAAGACTTGTGAACTGCTTTTGCCCAGGGAGTGTGCTGAAATGAACACACACACACACACACACACACAGACAGACGGACAGACACACAGACACACACACGAAAAAAGAATCGCCACTGATAGCTTTATTTGGTTCAAAGACAGAGGCTTGTTCTGTTCACATACAAAGAAACATCACATGCATGAGCTCACATGCATCACAGGAAAAAAAAAGTGAAAAATTTGGCCATCCTGCATACACTTCCTCAGAATTATGCCTTTGTGTCAAACAATGTTGCTTTTTATTTCGTTTCCACTGCAAGGCCTCCAAACAGCGGCACAATATCTTCCTGCAGTGTCCTCACAGAAGCCAGTGAACTCCAGGTTCCATTTTAAAAGCGTCACAATTGTTTATGAGGTTTCTAAATGTTACTATAAAGTTTCTCCTTGACTGTTTGTGGTAGTGAAAGGTCTATTTTTTTGGAGGAATCACAGTATCTCATTAATCCAGATTAGGACAGAATTGTCCGACCAGATTGAGAAGATGGGTATGAACTCTGATCCTCTTACTTTATGAGATTAAACTTCAAAAACCCCATAAACTTTTTTTTTTTTTGCTCTAGTGACCAAAGTTCTTAGAGAGTAAGAGGTGGAAACCTAGCAGACAGCAGAGTGGACGGAAAGAGGGTATTAACGGTGGTCAGAGAATGTGTGTTTGTGGGGGAAGAGAGGGTGGAACTGAAAAGAACAAAAAGCGTAGAAACAGGAACAATGTGTTGTGAGACGAGGTTAAAACATTACCGTGACTGACAGATTGATGTAATGTACTGTTTATTCCCACAATCGGAGGAAAGGGAAAACTGAAAAAAAGATAATAAGCGGGAACCAGAGGTGAGGCGCAGTGACGGAGAGGAGACGAGTCAAAAAGGTACCGCGGAGGTGATGAGAGGTTCAAGGGAGAAATGATTCCTGTCATCAAATGATTGTCTCAACATCAAAGAATGTGTGACCAAAGCAAGAATAACAGAATCACGCTTTGATTCAGATATTATCAAAACTTCCTTTGGGAGCTGCTGGTGACTGAATGGGCACATTAAAAAAAAAAAAAAAAAATAATAATAATAATGATCACAAGACAAATCAAAGAGCTGGGAACAAGAAGAATTTTCCCTTGTGAATTTTATTTATTTTGTAAAATACTATAATTTGAAATCTCTGAAACTAATTTACATGGTTTTCATTTGAGCAGTAATTTACCCTCATGAGAAAACCGGAAGGCAAATGTCATTAAATTACCTGATAACATTTTCTAATCATCTGTAAGGATAACAGGCACCCGTGTGACTACTGGTAAAAAGGGGTCATGCACCAATATTGACTGGCAGGCTGGAGCCTATCCCAGCTGCCTTTGGGAAAGAGGCGGGGTGCACCAAGGGTGACCGATGTTTTAATGCCAAATGAAGAGAAAGTTATTGCACATTATATATTCAGAGCAGTGCGTAATGCATAATGTAAAGGAGTCTAGCTGCAAAGCCAAATACAAATGTTCCTTAAGTCTGTGTGGATAATAACACAAGACAAGACAAGTTTGAGCTTGATGTTGCATTCAGGCTACTTCTTGGTTAATACATAAAGTCCAGTTTGGGTAAAAGACTGATGAAACTGACTGAGAAAGCTTTGACTCCAGTGCAGATGTAGCGTGCTCTTGGTAAAAGGTTTAATACATCTCATCAGCATAGGGGCTGAAAATGAATGACATCAACTTGTACTTTATTTATGTGTGCTTTCTCTTCACAGTATTTTTTTCCTGTGACAGTTTTATAGCATTGCTGTGCAGCTTGGTTGCACCCTGAGGTCACGGATGGTTTACTGCCCTCTCATATAAAATCCAAAGACTGGAAAAAACACAAATGAGCCATTCAGAGCTTTTAGTGATCTTTTAACACTTTAACATGTCTTTTGACACAAATGCGACAGGATATTTACAAATGTTACCAAAAAAAAAAAGACCGGCAAGTGTGTCACATTCTAAATTAAATGGAATTCAGTATTTATCGTTATTTATTATTGTTACTTTCTTCAATACATTCACTGTTCTTCAATACCTCTAATAACCTTATTATAAAGAGGGTCAGCGACACCTCATTTTTTGGCCTAAAAGCAGCAGAATGAGGAAAAACAACACCCTTATCATAATAGACGAAACGTGAGGCAACATAAATTTGATGTTTTTTGTTTTTTAGTTCACTAAATACTTGTAAAACGCTGATGCCTGATGACGTGTTCCTCATAATGCACGGATAAATTAAAACAGAAGAAAAAACGGTGATGCAAGTTGTCTATTTACGAACATGCCTAGAAAAAAGCGCAGAGACGCGAAAATTCCAACTAGGTATAGTAGATTTGGAGAGGGGCACTAATTTCAGTCATGAGGCTGCGGCCCCTGGCGCAGTCTAATTAATTTCCGGACCGAAATTAAATTTAGACATCCGCTTAAATCCCCGTCTGTGACGGCAAACCTTACCGTTTCGCTTTGATTCGATGTCCAGGTCGCAATTTGTATATTTTATTCCGGCTATTTCCCTTATCGGCTTGATTATTCAGCAAATAAGTGTGATAAGGGTGGTCGCACGGCCAAAGCCTGCAGCGTGTCCTGCGCCTCCGCCTCCTCTTTGAATTTCTGCGCTCTGACTCCCTGCGAGAAGCAGCGCGAGCTTTTATAGCACCGAGCCGCGAGGCTCCAGTGACAGCCAATCAAATCAAAGAGAGGATCATCCTTCCTGCTGAGCTCCCATCTATCTATCTATCTATCTATCTATCTATCTATCTATCTATCTATCTATCTATCTATCTATCTATCTATCTATCTATCTATCTATCTATCTATCTATCTATGTATACTATCAGACTTGTAAAGAGCAAAACAAAGCAAATCACAAACAACTTTACACAAAGGTATATTCCACTACTAAAAATGGAAACTTAGCCACATTTATTGATAGTTTCTGACACTAAGATGAAAAGAAATAAAAACCTTATACCTGTAATTCATTTTTTCAGTTCAGTTTTGACTACAACTTTATTTAAATGCAACTGTAATTGTTACAACTGCCTGTGTGCATTGGGATTTGAGCTTTGTTCATGTTGAATCATTTCTTAAATTTCAGCTACATCAGTTGACTTAATATTAGAAACAACAAAAAACAAACAAAAAAGTCCCCAAAATTTTCCCTCTTGCAGTACAAGAACAACAGTAAACAATGCCGACATTCATTTTCTTAGTGCTCGTGACACATGCAGACACACATGCACACACACATGCACACAAGCAGACACACGTGCGCACGCACACACACACACAAACACACACACACACACACACACACACACACACACACACACACACACACACACACACACACACACGCACGCACACATGCACACATGCAAGCAATTGTTCTAACATTGCCATTATACTGCAGTTTGTGACGCAGAATATTCTTCTTCTTGCCTAATTTCGTACTACCAAACAATCTGGTGTATTATTGATGTGGTTGTGGTGTTTTTCATCTTGAAACTGAGCCCTGACAGTGCACGCATGGCAGTGAGCTCAATCACAGAGGGAGATAAAATGAATTTAAAAAAAAGTGCTGTGACAAATGTTTTTTAAGAATTCTTATTCTTTGAAATCAGCTGACAAAAAAAACCTTAGCAATGAAATGATTTAGTCATGGGCAATCAATGATATTCATGGAAAATTTACAGGTATTTAATATATGCTGTATTTCACCAAACCCATTATTTTTTTTGTTTTTGTTTTTGTTTTGTTTTTTTTTTGGGGGGGGGGGGGGTTGGCAAGATGTCTAGTGAAGTAGCTTAAATCTAACTGTAATTGGAGTGATTTTGGGGGGACTGCATTCTGGCACGCCTCAGCCGGCTATAATGGAGAAATTATATCTTCTTGTTACATAGGGGGTGGGTCCAATGCAGTCCTGTGGAATGACCAAAAAAACCAAATTGAACTTAAATCTTGGAATACAATATAGTCTCATATGATGAAAATCTTTATATAACTTGACATCTTGCCTCTGGAGTCCTCAAGTAATTCAAATAATCAGGATTCAGTCATGGCAGCTCTTAGTCCATTGAGACATTCATATACACAAACATTCACCACAGTCTAGTAAAAAATAAAATAATGCCATGTCAGCCAAGGACTCAAATTTGGCATAAGGTGTGAGGATCTGTAAACATCTAACGCTAATTTCCATAAACCACTCAAAAATAATACAACGTGGTGTAAACTGCTCTGACAGACTTACTTATTCATGTCTCGAATACATTTTTAATAAATGTTTCTGAAATGAGTGCACTAATTTATCAAAGTCAAATTGAAAGATTATTTCCCTGCTGTCGTACGCAACTTCAAAGGTAGAGCAGCAGTTTGTCTCTTCGACGCCTGAGGTGCCTGCACTGCATCAACAGAAGGAGAAGACGTCCTCAGAGCTTCCTGAAGCTCCAGCAACAAAACACAACAGTCGTTGTCCTGAAAGTCACACGCTAGCATGTGTTGGTGAAATCAACACATGTTGTCCCCCTGCCCCACTCCACTAGGACTAACACTAATACACCCACCCACCCACCCACCCACCCACCCACA
>BJFM01004740.1:5560-18110 GCA_016586285.1 Arothron firmamentum | reverse complement strand
GGGGGGAGATCAAGAGGATGTTGTCAAACATTCAGACTGAGATAAATTTCCAGTTTAGCCAGCCTAACAGGGCGTGATATTTACACTTCAACTAAAAGTCTGAAGTGTGTTGTCAAGAAAAAACAAGACAAAAGGGTAAACGTGAAGCTGTGAACATCACCCGACCACGTCCGTTCTGCATGACCAAATTATTTGTGTCAATATCTGCGGCTGTGACTGCAGCATCAATAAATTCAGAGGGTCCCTGCCGTCCCATCGACTGGTGAGCTGCAGCCTCAGTAACTCAAATTCTTAAACTAAAGTATGGCTTCCTGCGAAGGTCATGGGGATAACAAGCGATCCATTGTGTGCGCATGAGTGCATGATTCAGCAACTGAGTTTATGATGACGGGATTGGAAAGGTCAACGATAACCATGATGAGTAGACTGTGACCAAGCGATCATGTGATTGGCTGAAGTGAGCACAATGGACGTTTCAGTGAAAAAGAGTAAACAACATTAAGCCATGTTTGCATCTTCTTGCCCCTCCAGCCTGCCGCAGAGACCTCTTACCTACAGCACGCACAAGCCCGTAACAGTGTTTGTGTTGCTTGAAGCCTCCTGAGCAATTAGGCTCTGTCTGAAAAGGCAACCACAAGTACACACAAGCCAGGACTCCACATGTCTCCATTGGCTTTGTCAGGTGTGCTCAGGTGTGCTCAGCCTCCAGACACACACACACACACACACACACACACACACACACACACACACACACACACACACACACACACACACACACACACACACACACACAGATTGCGGTTGTGTGCAGATATAAAGATTAACAACGATGTAGATGCCAAATTAAGTAATCGAATCTTGCAAAGTGCAAATGGCCCTGGTCCTGTTGCTTGTGGGTGCTTTTCCCTTTTACAATTTAAAGAAATTAGGTTTTTAATGGCTTCAGGACCCGGAGTGGTTCTGGTGTGGATCATGTTTTGCTCCTGCAGGCTCCATTCTGAGTGGCATCTGTTCTTACAACACGCCTGGGAAAGCTTGCAAAGCTGGTCCTTGAAGGGACAATGGACTCCCTGTCCTGTGAAGACCCACCAATGAGGGTCTGGTCTCTGAGAGGGACAGGATTGTTTCAACATTACACATACCATTAAGTTGCTAGTTCAAATGCTGTCTGTAACAGGGTGAGTGCAAGCAGGGAGGGGCTGGACCAAACCATTCCAGGTTTGAGCAGTAACTAATATGCAGATTAAATGTGAGGTTTGCAATCATAGCACAAAAATAAGAAGGTTTGTCGTGATCTGATTTCTTTGAAAATAGCCAGAATTTACACAGTTTATGGGCAATTGGCCTTTTGACTGCGTGGACGCTGGTCAAATCATGGCCAGAGCAGCGCCATTTGGGACAAGTAAGCTTTTATCCAGCTTATTGGGGAATGATTTTCCATCTAATGATTGTTAGAGAACAATGTTTCCAGCTATACTGCATTCTCAGGACAGACAGTGTCATAGCAAATCCAACTCCACAGCTTGTCAGCAGTCGTGCAGGTCAGTTGTCTTTAATCAGCGATATAGTTCTATTGTGGTGTGCTACACATAAAGTTGTTATTTACCTTGGCAATTGCATTTATTACTTTTCAAAATCATGAATCGAATTTGGTACTTAAAAATACCCCTTTTTTCATCATTTGAAGATGATATCAATTACAAGGATTAAGTAAATCTAAAAAGCCCAGAAGCCTCCTGTAATGTGGTCACAGTGATGTGGTGAATATTTCCCTGCATGCATCCTCATTTATCAGTGAGTCAGTGATGGATTGCAGAGATATATTCAAGAAAGAACACAGATCTCCCTATCCAGACCCCGAGTGTCCTGATTAAATCCTCACATTCTGGTCACATGTTCTTCCTGGTTCAGCAGGAACTGCCCTCGTTTACCTGACCTGAATTCAGCTCACAATATGTTTATATTGTGCTGGACACTGCCAGGTACCAAAACAGACTGTCCTGGATGTCTGGGATCATGATTGATGCCTTGGCCTGGTTCTGGGACGAGATTGAGAAGGGTCTGCTGAATTATCTGAATCATGTCCAGATGTGTTCGAGAGTATGTATGAGCCCATAGGCTCCTGATGAATGGTTTCGATATAATTCACAAAAGTTGGATCAAACAGATTTTTTTATTTATTTTTTAAATTTGGACTGAATGATTTTTGACTTTGGATGATTTTTTATACATATACATGCACATATGTGAATTTTATCCAGGTCTGAAGATAAATCATCTGAAAACTTGGATGAGGTGATTCGGATCCTGGGAGAGGGCGCCTGTGACCCCAAACAGGCAACATGAAGGCTGTAAACATAATGCTGAGGTGCCATGCTGTGATTTAAAGTGGACAACATCCAGAATCCAGACAGATGTCACCAAGTCTCATTTGATAGCTTTTGTCTTTCATGAATGTCTGACTATTGTCGGAACTACCTGCGACAGAGGGAACCTGCTGGAAGACAAAGATCTATTGTCCAGTCAAAGGAAAACCTTTGGCTAGAGTTGCAGAAGTCATGGGAGAACATTAGTGTTCAAGTTCTCAGCAAACATCCTGACACTGTGCCAGAAGGATGACCTTCTGCAAGTGCTGCAAAAGGACAAAACAAATATTCGAGTTTAAAGCAGTCAAAAGAGGGACTCAGTCTGTCTGATAGCTGTTATCAGAGAACCTATATGCATGTTTTAGGAACATGAAGAAATAAAATCATGTTTGGAAAGCAAGATAATGTCAATATTTTCAGATTTGAGATGATGGAGTCTAACCTTAGACTAGAGGAAACTGGGTGATGTTTAAATGCTGAGCAGTTTTCAGGATCAGGACAGCCCCCTGTTAATAGCAGATAACCCTGACAGTCTCCTGTGCAGCTTCTTTTCATTTCATTGCCTCCAGAAACATTTCTAAACCACATTGTATGTTCATCAATAATGAGTCAGTCAGTTGACCTCAGCCTCAGTCTGGCCAATCTCAGCTATTAAAAGATACATTAAAGACAGAAAGGGTGCAGTGAAGACAAAATAAGAATCTCTAAGGAGGAACCTGAAGATGTGTTCATGAACGTTTGGTCCACACTCCGCAAATTTTCAAATCCTAAACAGTAAATACCATATTTTTTGCAGTACCTCTTACATCAATGGTGGAATGCTGAAGCCATTTTGTTCGTGTCTACTTATTATTTACAGTACGTCTTTGGGATATGTTTCATGAGGACTTTGTGACTAATGTGATGAGTAATGTAAAGATTAAAAAACAAAAAAGGGGTTCATTTTAACTCTGCGGTATTTAATAATAATCAACATAAGACAAATGTGCAACAAACGGCAGGAAGAACAATTAGAGATGTTGAAACAAACAGAAATGCAAGACACATCATGACTTATAAATGATCACGCAAGAGGAAATAATGTCACGCTCATGGCACAAGAAATCAGGGGATTAAACGCAGATCCAGAAACGTGTTTACATTATAAAGCTGTATTTGGTATCTATGCCGGAGGATCTGCTTTATATGAACGCGCACTGACATGTCTGATTCAGGCTTTACAGGGTTTTATCTGCTCGGGATTTGTCACCAGATAAGCGTTCTCACATTCCTCTCCTGACAGGGCAGATGTCTTTTTGCTTCCCAAAAATCTGGGATAGATTTGCCACATGTGGAGCACATGTGAAATCCAACAGCTTCCTCTGTGCAAACACGGTACTGCCAGCGGAACAGCTCCAACTTGGTCGAGTGTCAGGATAAAGGTTCCATCGCAGCAGAAATTTCATTTGAAAACCATCAAATGGGTGTCCGCCACTCTGCACAGGTCCGATTAACTGCTAGTCTCTGCTGCTCTGGCTAATGCGGGTGCAGCAGGCTGATTGATAAATGCAGAGTTTTTTTTGCTTAAGACAAAAGAGCAGATGAAGGAACAGAGAGATTTTAAACATATTAGTCATTGCAGAGCTTTTGGCATCTTTGTAAACATTGCTGGCGAACTTTAATCAAATGATTTCATTTCCAACAAGAAAACCACAAACTTAAATTGCTCATGATACAATGATGCTGAGTGAAATGGCTCCTTATCTGCACAGAAAGACAGATTAGATGATATTATTCAGTGCCCTCTGTGTGTGAATAGACAGTTATTTTAGGTGCAAAGTGTAAGAAAAGAACAGCGTTTCCCTCTGTCTGCAGCGCTAAAGAGTAGACATTAGAGCCCATATAAAATATTCTAACTACTATGTCTTTTTGTCTCCACGCATGGGGTCAAGATCAAATACAAATTCTGCCCTATATAGATTTCACTCTGAAAATTAACAACATACAAACTGTTTCTGGCCTTTGGATGCGTGCTAATTCAATTCGGTGTGCCACATGCATCTATTTACAACATTATTATTAGAAAAGTTATTAGAAAACAGTTTTCTTTAATGCATTTGACACCCGGGTATTTCTATCTTTAGAGCCAGATATAACTTACACTGTCAGGAATCTTCATGCATATCTGAAATATTACTTTAATACTGTGCTGCTAGTTTGAGATGCAAACAAACTGCTGATATTTTACCTTCCACAATAAACAGTTATTTGTTCCTGTGACAATTTTAATACTTTCCTGTGTTGACTACAGTTACACATGTAGGCATTTCCACAGCATATATATATATATATAAATTACATTAAATAAATATTTAATGCAACGCTACTATTCTTTTTGTGTTGCTTGAGATGCATCTTGGATACAAATCATCCTAAAAGTATCCCGTAAAAAAAATATTTAAGTGCCATAAAGTATCTCATTTTCATAGTTTTAAAACAATGTCTGTAAATTAGAATTGGCACATCCATTTATACTCACTACACGTTCTCACCCTCAGGTCACATGACTACACATTGTGACTTTTTTTAACCATCCTGGTAATTCGATCCGTATTAGTTGAGGCGAAAACAGACCCGCCCTGTCCACAGTGACCCAACACCTGATTCCAGTTAGAACACAGTAAAACACAAACCAGAGGAGATGATTTGCTAACCATATTTGATATTTAGTAAATTGAAAACAGCCCCTTGATGGAAATTTACATTCAGATTTTTCTTTTTCTGTCAAACATCAACTGTTTCTCGTTTCATAGATGTATGCTCGTACATTCGTCTCTCTCTCTCTCTCTCTCTCTCTCTCTCTCTCTCTCTCTCTCTCTCTCTCTCTCTCTCTCTCTCTCTNCACACACACACACACACACACACTCACTCACTCACTCACTCACTCACTCACTCACTCACTCACTCATTCTCAACAAGAGTGAGGCTGGGAAAATTGCTAACAGGAGTTAAATGTGCTTTATTAAAATGATCCTGTGCATTTACAAATAATTGAGTTAAAATCACAGCTACATTTACATTTGGTGTTAATCAAAGGTAACTTTAGACATCATATTAATGTAATTAATTATCAGAGTGGAATTAGACCTCGCCACTGCCCTGGGGATTGGCGCAGTTGTTAATGTGTCTTCAGTCTGCATACAACACCTCTGCAGGAGGACATATGTCAGTAGTCTGAAGGAAAAGACTGAATGCAGGCAGAAGGTGGAAGAAGAAGAGGAAGAGGAAGACCAAGCAGTCCATCAGCATGGCTGTCTGTGCTGCTGCTGGAAGCCTCAGGCCGCAATCTCAGCAGGTACAGTGACCTCTAGTGGCTAACTTATATTAAAATGGTCATTCAGGAGTCAGATTGAAGCACTGGTACACGGCACATCACTTTTTATTTTTAATAAAACACGGAGATCTGTAAGGTGCCATAGATGGATGCCATGGGCATGGAAGACAGAGGAGATGCACACTAATTTCAGATGTCAGACACCTGCTTTGTGGGACTCCCAAAACTGGCACAGCTCAAGAAAGAGATTCCAGACAAGTGCACTGACCTTTCTTTATTGAGAGCCTGTTGAACCAGTTTGTTTGTTTCACCTCAAACCATGAAAAAAATCTAACCCTAACCTCCTCCGACACACTGAATTCCTTCACCAGCTTTAGACAAAAGTATCTCATAAAAGCCCAATTTGAAGTCAAGTTGCCTGAAAAAAGCAGGTTTATTGGGAAATATCCTCATCTACCCTTGAGTCTGTGCTTGCTGTGATCTATTTAATGTCTTAAGGCTTCAAAAACTTTGAAAATAACTGGGACACACACTGTCTTGTCTTAAACAATACAGTGATTCAGAACCTGGCCCCCTGGGGCTTTGAATCCAGGGCCTAATTGCTATGAGACCACAGTACTAACCACTGCCAGACAACTAAAATGCACAATTTGTTTGTGCCTGACAGAGCCACGCCATCCATTAAAATAAAAATACTAGCTGTTGCCCCCTGGATCTAATGTATGTGTAGTAATGGAAATCAAGACATGAAAATTTTGACCTGATGTCTGTAGTAAGTAGGCCAAAAGGACATCAGGAATTTCATCATTTCATCCTGGAGTGGGTCATTTTTTTAACTTGACCACACAGCTTTCATACATAAAAACCAAAGCAGAGCAGGCCCCAGGAAAGGAGGAGGAAATTGTTGTAGATTTAGTTTAGTTGCATTTAACGATTATTATTATTAAGGGTGTTCTTTCCTGTCTGAATGCCGACATCAATATAAACAGAGGGTTGCCTTTTGAGATGCTGCACGGTCGAAAACAAACCTCTTCTTGTGCAAGTGGAGGATTTAGCTGATCATGTGCTCGATATAATCTGTTGATGAAGTGGTGATGACGTATTCTAATCAGCAGGGACAGAATCCACAGTCATTTCTCAAAGGTTTTGCTCAGAAAACGGATGAACCAGAATTTGCTCTTATGAATGCAAGTCATGAGATAATATTCTGCATATATTAAACAGGCTTTTTTTTCATTTTGTGGCAATCTCAATTCAGTTTATAACAACAGCTCAAATACTGTATATTGTGGTGTATTTTTTTGTTTAATATTTGCTCTTGTATGGATTTTTTAAAAATCATTTTTAATGTTTATAACGCACTTAACCTTTGTACGTGTTTATAGTGCGCTGGATTTAGCAAAAAGAAAGGAGCAGATGTCAACCGTCCTCCAACAGGTACAGCACCATCTAGTGTGGTGTATCATGTACAAACTTAAGGTTGCCGCCGTTTGATGCTAACATTTAGAAAAGAAAAGAAAAAAAAAACCCATTTGCTTCATTACAGACTTTAAATTGCTCCTGTAGGTGTGAGTGACCTTTCCAGGCTGGGATATACCAAGAAAGGACACTGATGGGGGTGTAAGTTTATTTATTCATGCATTACATACATCATCTGAATACAATTTGCATATTTTGAACACATGGAGGAGATATAAAGAAATACAGGATGAATCACCTCCTTTGCTTTCATGCCAAGAGCTAGACTGATACCAAGGTTATAACATGATTACAAAACATGTTTTTTTCAGACATGGATAGATGTGATGGTTCTAGAATACTAGGTTTTAATAGTAAAGCAAAACAAACAAATAAATAAATCAGCATATTGATTATTTTAAGATAAATAGCAGAAATTGTGGCATCCTGAGCTTTTAACTGGACTTTACAGTACTTTGCACGATGCTATTGGTACGCGACGGACGCACGACGGATAGGCAACTGCGGAAACCCGCACCGGAGAAAAAATAAAGCAGTGGATCCAAGCATGAATTAGCAGCAGCCAGGCACAGCGTCACCACCACAGATTTCTGCATGGCAGTTCTCTCTGAGCAGGTGGTGTCAACCCTGGACAGGAAGCTCAGGTGGATGGTGCGCTGCACGTGGTACGGCATGAAGCTGACGAGGAAGGTCAGCAAAATAATGACAATCATTCGAATGACTTTGTTGCCGGTGTACTGCTGGCGTCTGAAAGCGCAGTCCCGAGTCAGCAGGGTCCAGATTATACCTGCGTAACAGAGCAGAATTACCAGAAAGGGAAGAGCAAAGCCCAACACCAGAGACAAATAGTTCAGCACAAGCAGTTTCTGCAGTCCTTGACCCTGAGGAGGCTCAAAGCACTTGGTTTTATTGGTGCTGCTGTCTACATGCTGACCATTCATTAGGAATGGCGAGGACGAAAGGCAGATGAACAGCCAGATGCACACGCACACGAGGCGAGCGCACTTCACCGTCACCAGCTGCATGTTCTGCACCGGGAAGACGATGGCCAAGAAACGAGAGACGGACATGGCCGCCATGAAGTAAATGCTGCAGTAGAGGTTTACGTAAAGGGTGTACGAGCTCACGCGACACACAAAGTCCCCATAATCCCACTGGCCTTTGTTGATGTAGTAGAGAACGCGCAGCGGCAGCATCATGACGCACAGCAGGTCAGACACAGCCAGGTTCACCATGTAGACCTGAAAGGGCGAATTCTGCCGATGGCCCCGGATCAGCACCACCAGGACGAGGCCGTTTCCAACCAGGCCGAAGACGGTGATAAATGAGTAGGAGGTGGAGTAAACCTGATTACGGAAGCCATCGATGGACGGACAGACCGTAGAGTTGTCCTTGCTGATATCTGTGGCATTGACGTCCGGCATCACGCCACATGTGCGGCAGCTGCTGCTGCTGATAGAGGAAACAGGAAGGAGGCACTCAGCATGCATTCAATGGTTTTATTGATTTAAACAAGCAGAATTGCATGCTTTACAAGTTGAGCCACAATGAAGGACAGAGGAAAATACATGCTGTCCTGGTTTCTTTGGTCAAACCACTTTCTTTCTGCTTCCTGTCTAAGTGTGAGCCGATCTCAAACATGCAGGTGTACGTGCTAGAGTGACGATGTTCGTGCAGTAGACGGCAGAAGGTCTACGTGGAAACGTTCCTCTGATTCATGGTAAGTTTTTATTTATTTTTTTTAAACAAGAGTACACCATTAGAACTGCTGGAGATGCAAGCGGAAACAGGCACATAAGTATCAATGTGTGCAATCAATCAACAGTCCAAAACCACCATAAACAGAATTATTCTCTGATTTGATTTGATCAAATTTGACCAGTGTGGCCATGGTGACCAGAATGACCAGAATGTGGACTAATCTAATGAAGGATTAATGAATACACTGATTGTAAACTTCCAACTAAATGTAGTTGGGAATAAAGATAATTTAATTAAATAGTCTAGAAAATGCAGCCAGCGAGCAGCCTGACCTCAATAAGTGCTTTTTGCTTTTCTCTTTTTTTTTCTTACTTCAACTAAACAAACATCAGAGCAAGACACTTTTTTTTTTTTGCAAGTTAGAAGGTTTAAAGCAAGAAAAAGTACACTAAAAGAACATTTTCTTACTGTTTAAGTCTTGTTCTGGTCTCTGTTCTGCTTGATTCTTCTCCGGCTGAATGATGCTCCGTAAATGCGATGACATTTGTCTCCTCCTCTGCAGCATCTGTTGATGTCAATGCTAGTGGGAGGAGGATGCTGCTGCAACTGGTTGCTTCCCAGCACCCAGAGATGTCAAGAAACTTGTTAGATCAATCTCTTATGTACTGCGCAGTTTAACAGACCACAACTAAACACTTCTAGCTAGGGCCTGACTTATGTGGGCAGTGTGTACATTTGTTTTCTGGTTTTTTTTGTACTTCTCTTTTCTTAACTCAGGACTAAATTTTCAGCAATCCAGAAGTCAGTGTTTCTGTCAATCTTTTATGGACCGGTTCTACTGTGGTTGTTTTATCTGATGTACTGACAACAGCTTCTTATAGCCAAATTTAGTTGCAAGCTGATAATAAAAGGGGGGGGGGAAATCATATTTGGTGAGGGTTCTCACAAGCAGATTCAGGCTGTGGGACATAAAACTAATAAAAAGGATTTTTAATCCGTTTTTATATTTATACTAAAGAAAGCTCAAAACTGAATAAGCCTCTTGGACGAGAAGTGAAACATTTTAAAAAAACTAAAAGAAGTCCAGTTGGCGTTTTTATGCTGGAGGGTTCCCAGCAGAGACTGTTCATTCTGACCAGGCGGAGGAGGGTTGCCATGGCACCCAAGATTCTGTCCAAGTCCTTCAGAAGTATAATTGAAAACAGCTCCAGAGGTGGGACTGCGCTCCCTGCGCTGCAGGACATCTATAGGAGCGGGGGTCCTTAAGGGTCAGCAGCATCTCTCACACACACACACACACACACACACACACACACACACACACACACACACACACACACACACACACACACACTACTGCTGTCAGATGTGTGGTTTCACTTTAATGTCATGTTGTTACTACTGCTGCTGTAGGCCTGGGTGTGTTACTGTCAGTCTGTTGTAAATTTGTTTAAATTTGTTTGGCACTCAGGCAGAAATGGGTCATTGTGTAACTGAGTATCTTCATCTCACACATCACAATTAACCGCCTTCCATCTTTGTTAGGACTTCTCATCACAACCGTGTCTAACCCTGTCTAATCCTGACCCTGAGGAGTGAGGATCAGACAAAATGGCCTCACTTCCCAAGAACGCCCTCACTTCTAACATGAACCTCAGTCTGGCCGGCGCTCTGTTGCGTAAACAAGCACAGACTGATAATTAGCGTGGAATAAGCGGCGGAAGTGGGCCACTGAAAAGGCTGGTGTGCTAATTCAGCCCATTTGCACAAGCTGTTAGGCAACAGCACAGTTATCTGTTACTGTCTATGTCAACATCACTGACTCATGCTACTCATGAACTAATCGCTCGATGCTGCATTAGGTGCATGATAAACAACTCCCACAAGAGCAGCAGTAAGTGTTTTCAGAGCATTGCAAGTGCATTTGGCGGCTCACAAATACCATCATGTGATGATGGGCGAATTAAGTTTGTTTGAGGTCTTATTGCTGGCCAGAGGAACTTCTCAGGGTACTTTAAAGCCCATCACACACACACACACACACACACACACACACACACACACACACACACACACACACACACACACACACACACACACACACACACACACACACACACACACACGGTGGAAACAGCCTTCACCTACAACAACAACTTCATTATAGCTATGATGTCCATCCGGTGGATGGAGAAAAGGTTTGAAAACTGCATCAGGAAAACAAACATTCATGTGAATGCTTTAATTACACACTAATTTATTTAATTCCTTTATTTAGTTCTTTTCAGACCTAATGTGTAAACATTCTGGAGTTTTATATAAGATTTCATGCACATAAAGACCTATCCATAGAAATGTCACTTTTGTTGTAATTGTTTCTGTAGTGATGATTTTTGCTGCAGCCCATCGCTACGGGATACAGCACCAGAAAATGGATGGATGGATTTTTGAAGGAATAAACAGAAGTAATGCAATTAGATCAATTATTGGGCTAATAACTGAAACAGGAAAAGTGGTGTGATATAATATGTGCGCTTATAATCAGCCTTTTAATCATAACTGAGATATGAAGACAGCCTTTGATTGTTTATCTTTCTCGTCATCTTGACCACTCACATTGCTTTGCACAGATGTGTTCTACATTTGACTTGTTTTTTTGTTTTCGTTTTCGTTTTGTTTTTTTTCCAGATCATTTTACATAGTTTTATTTACTTCAAAACTGTGCAGAACTTGTAGAAATTTACTGCAGTAAATTATTATTTTCTGAAAATCGATTTTCAGATTGGGGTTAGGGTTAGGGTTAGAGTAGGGTTAGGGGTTAGGGTTAGCATTAGTGTTAGGGGATTAGGGTTAGGGTTACTAATAATGATCTTTAGTTTCTACATATTGTTATCATTTGTTATTTTAGCTTCAGTCATTTATTTCAACTTTTAGTTAAATGATTTCATAAAATCTTACTGTTATTCAAGTACTTTCGTTTACAACTGTGCTAATGTCGGGCCTCATTCACATGCTATTACATTTAATGGAGCACATGACATACATCACTGTTATGAAACAGATTAGAAGAAACATAGTCAGGTATAGAAATAAGTCCAAATACAGCTTATTTTGCAAAGTACTTTGTTTTAAGTTTCAGTTCTGCAGCTTCACTTTTTAAATATCTTTTCCCCCAATTCTCCTGCTGCAGTTTTCTATAACTGTGTTGCTATCAGTGTTGTGATCTGGCCCATCTGCAACACACACAGAAGTGCCGTACTTCCTGGCTCATAGAGCTGTGAGGTCCTGCGGTCACACATGGGCAACTCTCTCAGTAAGTGTGAAAAGCGTTTGAAATCTTCTCATAAAACCCCAGCATTGCTATGTGCCTCGCTTCAGCGAGTTGGGTTCAAACAGCACGGCCTCCATAGTCTTAACCATGTCCCTCCAGTTACAACTATTACACAGATCCGGTCTGTGCAGATAACAAAGAAAAACTCTTGTGTTACTGCGATTCACTCTGCTTTGCTTCCCTCATCTGCTTAGGACATCTTCAGCCACCATAATGTGATCATGGTTTCCAAGTATTCCGGCTTTGCTGTGCTTACTTATAAAGAGTGAGAGTTAAAGGGAGCCAGTCTTACAATCCACATTCTCTCTCTCTCTCTCTCTCTCTCTCTCTCTCTCTCTCTCTCTCTCTCTCTCTCTC
>BJFM01004736.1:6153-16478 GCA_016586285.1 Arothron firmamentum | reverse complement strand
ACACACACACACACACACACACACACACGACACACACCGGATCTAAACAGGATCCATTCAGGATCCACTCACTGTCATCATGCTCCCAAACGTTGTTTTCCTACATTTCTTTACATACAAATATTTAACAACACAAAAGAAAATCCATGAAATTAGAGAGGAAGACGTTTCCTCTCTCAGATGGGGGGGTTCTCCTCACTTATTTTACCTTTTGACCCCTCTCTTCTCTCCACCGTTCCTCCACTGCTGCCATCCAGTTTGTGCAGTTATTCCCTCGGCTCTCCTCCTTCAAACCTTTGTCCGTCCATCCGTCCGACCCTCCGTCTGTCCCTCCGCCCGTCCCTGTTCTCTGTCTTCAGAACTTCAGCAGAAAGCAACTCTCCCCCCAGAACCAGACTGTGGGAAGACAGATTTCAGAGCCACACATTAAATTATTGATGGACCACCCCCCCCCNACACACACACACACACACACACACACCCCATCTCTCCTGAGGCTTTGTGCTGAGGCATGCTGGGAGAAAACAGAGGTGTCACAGGAACCGCCTGGATCTCAGCAGCTTAGACAGCAGGTGTGTGAGGAGCCTGTCTATTTCTGCAGACCAGCACACCAGGAACCTCCCTGCTGCGACAGCGCCCCCCAGAGGACCCACGGGCATAGCAGACAACCGTTAGCTTTACTTTTAAAATGACTACTTTACATCAGCAACAACATGAAATCACCTCCATGTGAAGAAAACTAGCAATTAGCTCCATCAGCGTGACTAAAACAGCAATGAGTGATATTTCGCCACACTGTAATTGCGTGTGAGCGCGTGCGTGCGTGCGTGCGTGTGTGTCCATGTTTCCCCAATGAGCTTTAAAAGTGGAACAGCAGCTGGTTGGTGCCTGAGTCTCAATCTGTTCCTGCTGTTATTAGACAGCAGAATAGCAAACACACCGCTGCGCCACTAACTGCCACAGGGGAACACACCAACACACACGGACACATATTTTCATATACTTTTTTTAAAATAGATTTTAGCTCTTGGTAAAGATGGTAAAATGTTCCAAAAGTAAACTTTTTTAAAGTTCCTTGTTAACCCATTTCACAACCAGGTGTTTGTCCTTAAGAAAAGGACACAGGCAGATGGAGCGAGGAGGGACAAAAGAGATGGAAAAAGGGAGAAATTGAACTATTTTTCATTTTCTGCTCTTGGAGGCTAAATGCCAATGTGTTCCCGGCTGCTTTTGTTGAACAGAACCGAAGGATTGTGTCGGCCTCTGCACACGGAGCCGTCATTAAAAACATTATGTGAATGCTGCATTAAAGAATGAAAGCGCTGCCCTCCCAACAGGAATCATTACTGCAGCAGATTTATCCTGGTTTTACGGTAAAGTCAATAATTCTGAGACATTTCTGTGATTCACACCCAGACTGATGCAAATTCAAAGAAAAGGGTGAAACATAAGAGGTTTTTATAATTCCAGTTAATTCTTTTAAGTCTCCTTTGCTAGAACGGAAGGTGAAACGGACCCTGCAGAGGATGCTAACAACATAAATTACGCTGTGATTTAAGACACTTTAACTATTTCGACATTAACGGGATTTTAAACACCAAAAAAGAGAAATGTGCTCAGGTCCGCTGGAGGAAGTTGGGAGGCTGAAGAAACTTGGTCCGTTTCCTCCATCATCACATTTGTCAGAGGGATGTTGATGAAGCAGAAGAGCTGCTGCTGATCAAAAGGTCAGAAAAGACCAGCAAACACGACCTCGAGCTTCAGCTTTTAACCCGCAAACACATCTGACGCCGGAGACTCATCTGATGTAAACAGATGCGTTTGTGGGACTGAAACAGAGAGGCTGGTGCTTCTTGCTCCCTGCTGCATTCAGGCCAGCTTAGATGAGAAACCAAAAGGCTTCAGCGCGCATGCGCTAACTGCTGCTGTCCTGCTTTTAGCGCCCCCTTGTGTTTCTAGATGATTCTCACCAGACGCAGAAGTTTTGGCCACATGCTACGAACTCAACACCACATACACACACACACACACACACACACACACACACACACACACACAGTGTTTCCAGCTCGCTGTGCACAGCTGGAGTCCTGCAGCACACCTGCAGCTGTGGGTTCATCAGCAGCTTCCTGCTGTCTTTAACTAACCAGCACACACACACACACGCGCACACACACACACACACACAAACACACACACACACACACACACACACGCACGCACACACACACACACACACACACACACACACACACCTGACTCATTTCTGTTGTTTTTTTTCAGAAAACCTTTTGATCATAATTATCATCAGATGTCACATGATCAGGCTGGGTTTTTTGGAATTTTATTGGGACCTTGAAAAGCAAAGTTGTGTCTGAACAAAAGGTCCCTTTTCTTACAATAAATTGTGATGAATCAGTGGTTGGAAGACATTCCACGATTTCTAATTATAATTTCTTAAATTAATTAGAAATAAATAATTTAACCTGTTACAGTAAATTTACCTCACTGCTGCAATCTGGACCATGAATGTTGTATTACCGAGTTCACCACTAGATGGCGCTTTATCTGGACCCTTCTTCCGGGTCAGGAGTTGTGCCAACCGTGATTGTGGTTTTATTGAACAAAAGTGTCCAAAACTAGAGTAGAAACCGGCCCTGAAGTGCTGATAGAGCTGGGGGGGGTTGCTGAGGTCTGTTTGCAGCAACCTGATTCAGGTGCTGTTGCCAAGCAACAGGAGGAAAAGGCCGTGGAGAGGCATAATGGGACCCAAAAACCAGGATTACACATAAAAAACACATGTTGTAATGAGATGAAGGGAAATCTTCAGTGAAAGGTTGTTTTGTGTTGAAGCTGCTCTGATTGAAGCCAGGGGACTTCCACTGACATTTTGTTTGCATGTAAATACTGAATAATTCTGGAAGGTGAAGACGAGGCCTCCGGTGTGTTTGGTGTGATGTGAAACGTCTGACCTCACAGTAAACACACGAGCACGTAAAGCTCAGGAGCACATAAAGCCCACAGACACCAGCGCAGTGGGTCACGGTTTAAATTCCCCTTCTCTCTGTTCCTGTGATCCCTAATCTGAGCTGACGTCTCTGACATCTCCTCCCCGCTGCCTCCTGCATCTATAATTAATCATCAGCTCGTAGTGGGGGGGGCTCAAAGGAGGCAGCCCAGGCAGATACAGGTAGAGGTCAGGAGGTCAAGATATCATGGCAAGAAAAACATGCCCAAATGGATTGTTTGTCAAAGTCAGAGACAGTCGGGCAAACGAGGAGAGACACCGAGGAGGGGTGGAGAGGAGAGGACAGGAGGAGGGGAGAGGGTTGGGGAGGCAGGAGAGGAGAGGAGAGGAGAGGAGAGGAGAGGAGAGGAGAGGAGAGGAGAGGAGAGGAGAGGAGAGGAGAGGAGGAGGGGAGAGGGTTGGGGAGGCAGGAGAGGAGAGGAGGAGTGGAGGGAGGGGAGGGGAGAAGACTTTTTACAAACTGAAACATTTCAGAAGTTACGTCCAAAGGCAACCAAACATGTTCCACTTTACTAAAACTACAAAACAAGTCCTGACAAAGAGGCAAACATTTACTCTGGGAGCAAGACGACAAATCTGTGTAATTACACCCAGCACCACAAGAGGGAGACAGAAGCACCACTAAGAGTAAAGAGAGAGAGAAAGAGAGAGTGTTTGTGTGTGTGTGTGTGTGTGTGTGTGTGTGTGTGTGTGTGTGTGTGTGTGTGTGTGTGTGTGTGTGTGTGTGTGTGTGTGTGTGTGTTTAAAGGAAAACACAATGAGGTAGGGGTTAGAATCACTGGTGCGAAATGAGACAAATGAGTGTGTCAGAGGCTTTGTGCGTGTTTGTGTTTGTTTCAGATGATCAGTGATCTGTGTGTGTGCATGTGTGCATGTGTGCACACATGCGGCATCGCATCACAGCATCAAAGAGCTTTTGGAGTGCTACCACAGCGGGCTGACCGTCTGTGCGTGGACGTCTGTCACCTGTAGTTCTTCTTCTGCTCTTCCAGCATGTCGAATCAGTGACACAGATCGAGCCCTCTGATTGGTGGTCTCGTTGGCGAACGAGGGATTTGATTGTCTTTTTGTCCACAAGCTGGACCCCACCGATCACGGGTCACTCTCTCCAGGTCCCAACAGGAACGGAACTCTTTCATCTTTGATGGTATAGAAAAAAACGGTGGTTTGAAGCATTTGATGTGATTTTTACTGCCTTTAATTGATTCTTTGCCTTGACTGAATATCTGTTTTATAAGATGGAGGTGGAACTGGAGAGAAAAGGGAAGCAGAACTTTTCCAGATGGACTCAGAGTTTCTTCTGAACTGTGGCAGATAGGTTTGAATTTAAGCTTTTCTGATTTATTTCAAGTTAACACAAATTCTCGATGATCCGAGATCGTTTCCAGATGTGATTATGTGACCTGCTCGCTCACGTCACCTGTTTTAAAGCAGGTTATGATTGTGGTTGGGATGGATGTCCGGATGTGACTGACCACACAGGTCAAAGGTCGCTTTGATCTAAGGCCTCAACGAGCCGTTTCATTGGGTTCAACCAGGCGGAGCTTGTTAACAGCGGAGGCCAGACGTAGATCAGCTGCTGGTTAGTCCTCCGCCCGCGTCAGGGTGACGTGAAACCGACATAACCATGATTCCACACTGGTCATGTGACCCGAAGCAGTTGGCTTCTGCGCAGCAGCCCGTATCAACGGGCTGAAAGGGGATGAAAATGAAGGCTGGCGCTGATGGAGGCCAGCGAGGACTCCTCTGCTGGGTGGATGCTGGCGGGTTTGATCTGCGACCCGTGTCCATCCGCTGGCTGCAATGAGCCGTTTCATTGGGTTTAATAACGCAAGCGTGCCAACAACTGCGGTGAGAGGCGTAAAGCCAAGCCTCCCCACGCGCTCCAGATTGGAGAGAAGAAAAGAAACCAATCCTGCGGTTCGGGACACTCGGGGGTCCTCCTGACCATAAGGACACCATTATGCTCCCGAGTCACGCTGGGACGGTTGTAAAGGCCCGGGCCAGTTGGAGAACTGGCACGCGGTGGTGGGGACACGCTGCTAAACCCCATCAGGGTCAGTCCAGAGGACACGGGCCACCAGCTTCTGTCAGTCAGCGTCAGGCTTTTCCCTCAGGGAGCCGCAACCTTGTTGATTCAGATTAAAATCCAGACAACAAATGTCCCAACAATGTTACAACCTGTAGAAGACAGGAGAGCGAATGTTAAAACGGTTTCCTGGGCAACCCAAAATGGCAGAACTAAAACAAGAGACATCTCTAAGTAACACAAACGACCCTTTGTGACGCAGAGGGAATAATTATCTAATTAGGATCTTTTCTGATCACATGTTTATGGAATAAACCCGCTGCAGTTTTTCCCTCAACTTTAACAAAATAATGAAAGTAAACATTCAAAAGTTTAAGTCTTTGACCATCATATTAAACCGTTTAATCACAAATTTCAAAATGAGTTCAAAAAGAAGAATTTCCTCTAGTTCCAAATTTCAATAAACACAAACTGTGATGACATAATCAGTACATCTGTGGACACATCTGAGGAGGTTAGGATCTATTTAGGATTTTGGGTTTCATATTTTTTGCAGGCGTATTTTGACGTTTCCTCAAACATCTGGATCTGTTTCACACTTTGATATTCTTAAACTCAAGATCAGCCCCAATTATGAATCTCAAAAACTCTTTCATTTCACTTAGCATACATCCCTCCCCGCCAGGAGGAAAAAGCTGAAGTACAGTCTGATCTCAGCTTGGTTGGTGGTCCAGACACCCATGCAGACGCAGCACCCCGGAGCGCTGCTGGAACTGTATGGCCTCAGCTCTCAAGACGCTCCAACACCCAAAAACCCGGGATTGACTCTGCAAATTACCTGGATCTTAATAAATCAGCGAGCATTTATTCCTCACTCATGATGCTCTTCTTGTGATTTTCATTGTGTGAAGATTTTAGTGGCTGAGCCAGGACTTTAAAAATCATCCAAAAGTCAAGAACTTTCAAAATAAGATCTGATACAAACTCTGAAAAATAATACTAAATTTTTTCTTCAATTAAACGGGAGCTGCGGGAATGTTTTTGACTAATGTTTCCCTCCTTTCCTCCCTCCTTCCATCCTTCCCTCCGCCTAGCTGTATCAGACTCACTCAGACGCTTCTAATCCTCTTTTGATGAACTTGCTTAATGGACCTCCAGCGGCTCTGTTCATCAAGCAGCACACGACCCTCCCCACGCCCACCGGGAACGCGCTGCGCATCCCCGCGGCTGCCACCTTCATAAATTGGCCCATGAAAGTGAAGAAAGTTAATTTTCTCCGTCGACCGGTCCTTTCTTGTCGGGAGAACTTTGGAGAAGAAAAGCCATGCCGCCGAGCAGGAGCCTGTTTGCGCCCTTCATCTCCGTGGACCCGAAGGGAGGAGCCGGCCCCGTGGCCCCGGTGGCTCTCCACGCCGACATCCACGCCCTGCTTCAGGGGAGCCGAGCGGCCGAGCGACAGGAGCCAGCGCGCATCAGACGCGGCTGCGGCCACCAAGACCCCCCGTGCGCCATCGTGGAGGTTCGACTGGGGCCGCCCACCAGCGCGCTGCACCTTCAGCCGGACAAGTGCGCTCTGGAGCGGGCGCAGAGACGGCGACGCCTCGCTGCCAACGCGAGGGAGAGGAAGAGGATGCTCGGCCTCAACATCGCCTTCGACCGGCTCCGGAGCGTCATCCCGAACCTGGAGAGCGACAAGAAGCTGTCCAAGTCCGAGACGCTGCAGATGGCGCAGATCTACATCGCCACCCTCAGCGAGCTGCTCCAGGAGGGCGCCTGCGGCGTGGCGCCTCACGCCCGAGCAGCGCGGCCCTCAGGGGCCCCCGCGTCTTCCCAGGGGTCCACAGAGAAGCAACCGCTGATGGAGGCGCAGCAGAGGAGTCACACTGAGGACATGTGGCAGAGAACAAGCGGGACAAAGTGATTCAAAGCTGAGCCGCAAAGACTATTCCTGCAAAAACTGGATTTTTTATTTTTTTTATTTTTTTTTAATCTGTGGGAAATTTCCAACGTTAATGTATTCGTTTAAAATGTAAATCAGTTTTGTTTTGTTGCCTGGAATCTTCAATGTCATTATTGTAGCGGCGGATTTAACTTCTGGGCTAAAACAGCTGAAAACTGAGACTGGGAGGAAGGTCACAGCAGGGGGTACTGAAAGTAGCAACTTTTATTATTTTAAAATTATGTACAGATAAGCAAAGACCTCAGTCTGCAAATTGGTACAAAGATCGAGTTTTCCTGTAGATGGCTCCGTCTGTCTGTCCAAAACAACAACACAACCAAGAGAATAGCCTTTAGAAAATGAAAAATAGAGTCAGGTTCTTAAAAGTAGAGTCTATTGACTAAATTCAATTTTAAGCCCCTGATACCCCCCCACCCTGAACATCACCCACGCCTCTGCTTCTGCACAAGGAAAACAATCTATGTACACCAACTATGTACAAAAAGCTCTCATTCATTCATACAGACATCAATAAAGCTCTTGTAAACTTTAAAAAAGGAGTGAGGGTTAAGAGTGTGTGTTGTGTGTGTGTTTGTGTTTGATGAAAGAAGAATTGGATGTTAATGAGGTGAACATGCTCGACGACACACTAAACTTTAACACTGAAACTGAATACTTTTAGTTTTTAACAGACGTTTAAAAACTTATTTAAAAAATGATTTTTCTTTTTTTAAGGAGGAAACGAAGGGACAGAAAACATTTTCCAGCGAAAATTCTGAGGGCTCCTGCAGCACCGGGGCTTCTTTCAAAAAGGACCTGTTCGCCCAAGAGGACTTTTTAAAACGGGAAGAATTTAAACATTATCAACACTGTTTTAACATCGTCACCTTTAACTTTACGAAAGAAGAACCGCATTTTAAATACGACAATAAAAACCAGCAAACCTCCCAACAGCTAGATGGCAGCGTTGTCAACGCAACTGAATTTCTGATTCAAAAAATAAATAATCTTGAGCACATTGTCACAGAAAAACCATTCAAAGGAGCATTTCCTGCCAGGATCTGAGTGGGAAACGTTCTGCACGAGGTCTGAGTGGAAGTACGAATGTGTGCGCGTGAGCGTGGCCCTCACAGCGGGCCCGTCCCCGCTGCACGGCGGGATAATCAAAGAGGCTGCCCTGAGCGGCGCACGCCACGCAGGTGAGAAATTGAAAAGACCGAAAGGAGGACAGGTTCTGGTCCAGACGGCTGGACTCTGACAGAGACATAAAGCTTTGATGTCCAATTACTTTGATTCTTTGGGGGTGGAAAAAAATAGATTTTTTTTGTCGAATCTTTGCGGAGTTTGAGAGGTCTCACAGCTGTCTCCTGGCCGAAGGGGGGAAAAAAACAAAAACCAGGTCCAATGGAAAGAGAGAACAAGTTTTAAATCAAAGTTGGAGGAAAAACGGCTGCTCTGGTTTAGTCGTTATGGCGACTATCGGCGCCCACAACCCAACGCCGTGAGACTCAGAAACGGAACAGTGAGCGAAAAACAGCAAAATGAACAGTAACAACGACTTCGTCCCCAAAAAATCTTCTATAAATAAAAAAATAAAGAAATTAAACACCCAAGTTTTACTTTAATAAAATAGAATTGAGTCAGTGTGACGTACCGCGTTCATTTTTACAAAAGACCGACGTTTCCACAGAAAATGTAAAAGGAGACGTGTTCGTCAACCGGGACGATGACGGGGAGGATGATGACGGCCATGGTTAAGTGTGTGTGTGTGTGTGTGTGTGTGTGTAAGAGAGAGGCAGAGATAGACAGAGAGAGAAAATAGAGAAGAGGGAGAAGCTTTTCTAGCAGTGCTCCAGATAGTCGATGATCCGGGAGACAGACTTCTGTCCTGCGGTGCCAATGTCACACTGCAGAGAGGGGGAGGGAGGGGGGAGACACAGAGGGAGGGGGGAGACACAGAGGGAGGGGGGTGATTAGAAACAAAGAAGTAGCACAGCGGTGAAATATGACGGAGATCTTCTCTGGAGGAGAGTTTTCGTCAGCAGAGCTGCGAGTCTTTACGTGCGCAGCTCAGACTCACAGTGAGGTTCATGAAGTTGAGGAACTTTTTCAGCATTTCTGTCATGATGGAGAAGTCTCCCTTTGGCAGGTTCTCCCTCACAGTAGTCACATTCATCTGGTGGACAAACACACGCGGTCAGAAAGGAGAAACTGTTGTTCACACACCGGTTCTATCAGAGAGAACTCCACAGCGACAGGATTCGGACCCGCTGACTCCATCACAGACGTGGGCGATCGGCACGCCCGCGCATGTGTTTGGACTTTTCTCTCGTTAAGAAGATTCACGCAGAGGAGCGTTTGGAGACGCCGCTGATGCTGTTTTTCACATCCGAGCTGCGCTTTTAAGTTCTCTAGAAAGTTCTCTCGCTGTGCTTTTATGTGACAAATCAAACGGCAGACTGCTGACAGGCGGAAGCAAGACTTCTACACCTGTGTGTGTGTGTGTGTGTGTGTGTGTCTCACCGGGCTCCCCTGACACAGGCAGCCCAGCAGCAGTGCTGTGTAGGAGGCCACGATGCTGTCCTCCATGTGCTTCCCTGCGTGCTGCAGAGCTGCAACCAGGAAGCGACGCTTTAATCTCAGCTTTGATCTACAAACGTCCTCATGCGTCGCACACAAAGCCTGCACCTTTGTTGAGATCCAGCTCCTCGTCCTCCTCCTCCTTCTCCTTCTTCTTGCCATCATCTCTGCCAGGGTCGCTATTGTTGTCCTTGGCGACCCACTGGATCTCCCCGCCCGTCTCCTGCCACTCGCCGCTTTGGTCCAGCGCCGGCTTTGGCGCTTCTTTGATGAGGTCATCCGTCTGCGCCTCAGCCAGGATGGCGGCCTGCTCCCGCTGGAGGAACAGCTGCAGACCACAAACAGGATGAGGCTTAGCGGCTCGGCCGCCACAGCAAAACACGCGAGAGGAATCCTAAACTCTGGGAATAAAAAAAATGGATTCTGCTCATGATATTCCTGAGGCTGCATGAATTATTGATGATCTATACCAACAGGAAACACACACACACACACGCGCGCGTACCTGCACGAGCGCAGCGATGGCGCTGAGCGGGCCGGAGCTGCTGAGGTCTGCGTGCTGAGGACTCAACAAGACGCTGGAGTTGAAGGGAACCTGACCTCCCTCCATCTCCATCTCCATCAAACAATACTTGTTCCTGGCGCTGTACTCCACCAGGTTAATCAGCAGGCCCAGACCCTGAACGAAGACACACACCGCACGCACGCACGCACGCACGCACGCACGCACGCACGCACGCACGCACGCA
>BJFM01004735.1:33458-45966 GCA_016586285.1 Arothron firmamentum | reverse complement strand
GTAATTATAATTAGGAAAACAATGAAATAATATTATAAGGAAAACAACGTGAATGGTGAAAAATACATCTGGGATGTGTGAATGGCTGCACTCTAAAATATATCTATTGATCGTTTTATATAAAGTAGGAACTATTGTCTAGGTAGGGTGTTTCCAATCGGAATGAACAAATTTACGCGTATTCTTGTGAAGCAATATGCTCAGATTGTTTGTGGGGATCGGATCAATTTATGAATTTGTTGGACGAAACTAAAGAAATTTGTGTGCAAGAAGAAAAAACAGTGGGCAATCGTCATCTGTGACGGTAAATATATCGCGTCAATTAACTTTTCCCAGTTCTCCCGGTTTTCTTATTATGAAAAGAAAAGAAATGTGTGGAGTTTTTCTTAAATGTATGCTACTAAATTACAAACAGAATTCCACAGACTTGAAATTGTTTCGGAATTATTTCAAAGACACTTCTTCCCACGTTTGTTTTGTAAATATTAAAATGATTTACGTTTAATTTTGATTAATTTTTATGAAATTGATAGATAATCATTGATGGAACTGAAAAGTAGGCGGAAACACATTAATGTAGTGAAATGCAGTCCTAGAAGCCTGTTTATAATCACAGTTGTATTACTTGTAGTTTGACTTTTATTTTAACTAATTTGCTTTTCAAACACAACCATGGAAACTTTTGGGTCATTGCCACATTTAACCACTAGAGGTCCCGGTGTACTAACATTTTAAATACTGACGAGTGCTTCGTTTTCCTCTGAGGCATTCCTGTCAGAGTTTTGAAACCCTCTCAAAAGCTGCTATGTCTTCCCGTTCTTCATGATCGAATAACAAATCAATTATTAAAAATAAAAAAATTCAAATAATACGTTAGATCAGCCATGCTACACACTTTGATGGTGGTTTACAATAAAGGCAACTATGTAAATCATTATTAAATATATATATTTCCCTTTAGTAAAATAAAATGACAACTAATGTTTGC
The DNA here is from genome assembly GCA_016586285.1 of Arothron firmamentum. NCBI lineage: Eukaryota > Metazoa > Chordata > Actinopteri > Tetraodontiformes > Tetraodontidae > Arothron > Arothron firmamentum. The sequence continues at coordinate 44,978 of BJFM01004735.1, read as the reverse complement.
AATCCTCGCCAGTGTTGTGTTGATATTGATAAATCATTTAAAAAAAATAAGTCATTTTAAAGGAAGTATGCTAGATTCCCTACAGACACCATCTGTGGAGACTTATGCAGAATTCAGAAAAGACACCAAGTCAGCAAGGAAAGATAAGAGAGTCAGGAAGTAATTTTTCTTGCTTTGGCTCCTGGTGCTGAGATATGAGGGTTGTGTGTGACACCAACAGACTATCAGGTCAGATAAGTAGCAATGCACTATTAAAGCAAAATTGTCCAGGTCCTTTCATTGCATTTAGTTTATAGAGAAGGATAGCCAATCTTCACTCACTGTTCAGTAATGTCAACATTACCAGTGCTATATGTTCACTGTTAACACCTCTGCTGCAACATCCTGTTACGGGTGAATCTGTGTAGAACCAACAGCTACCAAATGAGAGAGTTGTTGATATGGTATAAATTGCATGCAGCTTTTACTTAAAAAAAAAAAAAAAAAAAAAAAAAAAAATTCTAGTTGAATTCTTAACAGCATGCAGGGTTTATCTCAGTACAGGACTTTGGGGATTTGGGACATTTTAATACTGGATCACTGGCTCTTACCAGAACCAATATTGTGTGTTTTAGAGGGTGATTCTCAGCCTCTTTTGAGGGTCTAACTGACTCTACTGTCTCCTGCTTATGTACACCATGGTTAACAAGGAAACAGCCATGACAAATGTTGATCTGCACTGGCCTATAGGAGCACTATTGCTGCATTCCTGGGATGACAGGTTTGAAGTTTTTCTGGTTTTAAGATACATAGACAGTGTTTGTTTGACCACCTACCAGATGTTAGTTAAAGCTGCAGAAATTGCCTCTTAAATCATTTTCTTCATATAGTTAAACTTGTGAAAAAAGTAAGGAAACTGTAGAAATCTGAATGTTGAATTGAAATCATCAGCAAGAACTCCTCATTTTGAAGTAGAATTAGACCCGTTTCAAAGACATCTTAAGAAAATCCAATTTTCAACCAGAAAGGAGCCCAGCTGCCTTCGGGCAAGAGGCGAATGGACAAGTCACCAGCTCGTCTCAGGGCTGCAAAGACAAGCATTCACATGCACATTCCCACCTAAGGTCAAACTAAGAAGGAAAAGAATACTTTATTGTCATTATACAATTGCTTTCACAATGAAATTTCAAGGCCAGATGGAGGGTAAATCTGAACCGCATTGGTCGTGCTGCCACTGTTGATTAACCTAACCTGTATGCTTTTTGATGATGAGGGAACCTGGAGCCCCTGCAGGAAATCTGCACAGACAGAGGGAGAGCATACTAACTCAACTTTTTAATAAATGAAGGCAGTCAATTCACCTAACCCCTAAATGAAAAACATGCAAACTCCATAAACCTCTGGCCCCTAAGGCATTTGATCTTTAACCCTTGCTGTGAAGAAACAGTACTAATCACAAGAGCTAACATGTTGAAACAGCTAAAATCCTATAACTACGGCTAAATGTATTCAGGCTCGAGTAAACACATGAATAGGAGAAGTTCATTTAATGCTTGCCTCCACTCTATATTGCGATTGTTAAAGATGAATCCCCATTGACTTATTATTCTCGGGGACTTCAGGAAGGAATGTGCCCCCCCCCCCCAACATAATAGTATTAGCAGATCAAAGGGACACGGGGCTCACAAAGCTGTGCACGGTCGTGGTTGAAAAGAAAAAAATGTATTCTTCTGCTAATTAAGACCCTCTCTGCTCCAGCCTCTGTTGTGATTGTTAGTTTTTTAGGTGTGCCAACTTAAATCTCATGCTTTCTGATGGAATTCACGTGTTTTCCAGCCCCATGATACTGTATCTTTAGCTGCAGAGCCGAGATCGCCCCGCCCACTTTCGATCAACGGGCGTGGTCATGGTCAAGACGTCAGAACATGTTTTCATCTGCCAGTTTGCAAGGCAGCAGTTTTTGTGCACCACGTTGCAGCGTTGAAAATGGCTTTTAATACAGTAGCAGCAGTGTTCAGCCGTGCGCTGCGGAGCGGAGGAAATGGCACTCCCGCTTTGTTGCGATCACCCAAAGTGAACAGACTTTCTACGTCCTGCAGTCTGTCTGGTGGAAATGAACAACAACGCGAAGTAACGAAAAGTTCCGACTCCTGCACCGACAGGCCTGGGAACGACGCGCCGTCGTCCGGCGAGGCTGCCAACAGATGTACGCCCGCGGACAAGAAGCGAACCAAGGAGCCAGCCGGCGTTCCCGGGGTTCGCGGTGAGCGCAGACGGTCCTTCACCTCCACGGCTCCGGCAGACACCAAATCCTACATGTGGGCTCGTTACAATGACACGAAGCGCCTAGTTCACGGTAAGCTGAGGACCCGCACTTTTTGTCCCAGCACATCCCCCACATCCAGCAGCCGTCCGCGCCCCCTGTTGTTGTCACCAGCGCTTCCAGTGGTGTTTTTATTCACTGAAGACATGTTGTTGTTACTGGGCCTCCGCGGTTATCTCCCCTGACAAGTAACTACGCCGGACAGATGGCAGCTAATGATGCCGGTACCTCCAGGCCAGACGCATTTTCGGATTAATTTTGACTCTCGGTAGCCTGCGCGCAACTGCTGAAATTCAAGAAGCCAGGATTTGCGTTCATGCACGGTTCCTCAATTTTTTTTTTTTTTTAACGGCCCACACTTTGCGCAATAAAAACACATTACTTGGCTTGCAAGTGAAATCATGGTGTTGTTTTTAAGAATATATTTCAGATCATATTCCTGTTATGCCAGTTTTGAGTTGCCATCTATTATCTGCTCAGCACGGACTTGTTGGCTCCGCTCTTTGATCAGATTTCAAAAACTCCCAATTAAATACATCTGGAATTGATTTGCGTTAATTCCGCACTCTTACTGAGGGTATTTCCATAGGTGGAATCCCAAAATTAACAATTATCCAAATTACAGGATAATTATCAAGCACTGATCCTGAAATAAAACGATGCTTGCAATATTTTATGCTCAGTTCTTTATTTTAATTGCAGTTTCAAATGTCATCTACACCAACCAAAATATTTTTTCATTATTTTTCAGCCCTAATCAATTTACCTGCAGTTGTTTTAGGTGTCAGACATGTTATTTTGCACTTCTTGGATAATATAAGGCAGCACTCAGATATGGCTTGAAAATAAAACAAATATTTTAATCTCACAGGACTGAAGACCATGACCCATTTTTTACTATAGAACCAGCAGAAACACAGCCCTTTGTTGACACTCCAGCAAGGTCATTAGAGGCAGCCATCAAAGGAACAGATTGTCTCTGCAAATGTCTGACAAAGACAGTCACCAGAAAATTAAGATTCAATCTTTTGAATTTCCAGTGTTGGTATTTTGGAAACACACGTTATGCAACCTCAGATAAACAGTCTGGTTTCAGCCAGTCATTTCTGTACACAGTGTTGAGTTCAGGAACAAGAGACGGTATCACAGGCTTGTTTCTAGAATGATAAGACGGATGTTCCCAATGTCTTCTTTCACTCCTCAGCGTCTTTTGTTCCCTTATCGTGTTTGCGCTTTGATATCAGTCTGATTTAATTGCTGTTTGACATTCTTCATTGACAACATGGTTTCCCATCTGCTGTCAGACCTGATTCCCCCAGGCGCCTGCAACCTCCTCAACCCCTCCACTATCTACGCCAACAACGAGGTGTGTCTGGCCGAAGTGGACATCTACGGCTTTGACTACGATTACACTCTGGCCTTGTACTCCAATGCTCTCAACACTATGATCTTCAACACAGCCAGAAGCTTCCTGATCGAACACTATAAGGTGCGCCTGCACGGCTGCCATGTAGGTGTTGATGCTCTGATGGACTTTACAAATGATTTTCTCCTTTTTCCTCCTCCATGAAAGTATCCTGAAGGCATCCGCAAATATGATTACATCCCAAACTTTGCTGTTCGAGGTCTTCATTATGACATCCAGAAGGTAATAAGAAACACAAAGATGCTATTGCAGGAAATGTATGAAAGATTAAAATCTGCCAATCCTGCCCATTTGTAGGGTCTTTTGATGAAGATTGATGCCTTTCATTACATTCAGCCGGGAACAGTGTATCGGTAAGATTTTAACATTTGCTTCAGAACATCGGTAACACATTTATGTGTACTTTAGCCTCTACCTGAGCTTAGAACCATGGTAGCAGCCAGCACAGTCTTTTTGTATCAGATGCTGGTATTTCTTTTGTTACATTTCGTTCTTGAAGTTTTCTGTGACTTCCAACCATCCTCAAAGCATGAAAACATTCATCAGCCTAATTTGTGGGAGAAATAGAGAATTATCCCCCACAGTTTTCTACTAGACAACAAATCTGAAGCACAAAAAAAGCTCCTCTTATTCCTTCCAATATCAAAGCCATTGCAACAATAATAATAAGAAAAAAATTACAATAAAAAAACAGTTTTAATGCTTTGCTGTCTTCATTTGATTTCACAGGGGACTGAAACCACTGCCAGATGAGGAGGTGCTGCAGCTCTATGGGGGGACTTTTCACATCCCCCTGCAGCAGGACAGTGGCTTCTATGGAAAAGTGAGCAGGCCTTCATGTTTGTGATGGTGTTTACTTCTCTTTCAAACTTCTATTTTGGAACAGATGAGAGCAATATTCCTGCATATCTGTCCTAATCTCACCGCTCTACTCTCCATCAGGGATTACATTTTGGATTAAATCTGTAACTGTCCTGGGACATTGAAAGTGCCTGGCTTTGCCTGGCTTTACAATTACATAAGTACCACTGTTCAATCTGGTTATCTAATTTGTTCTATTGAGTCAGTTGGAGGCAATGTTCCAACACCTAAAAAGATGACCCGGTGGCCTCTGTCCAGTATAATAAACTCTTTCTGTTTGGCATTTCTTTTAGTCAGTAAAGGCTTGTAGAAATTCCTGTTGAAGCTGACTTTGACAAATGTTCGTCAGGCTTGTTATGCTAATTAGCAGCCATTTGCACTGTGATGTTTTGAGTCTTTATAAATGGTAAGTGCATTCCTGCTGCTAGAAGAATGCTTCTCCTTCCTCTTAAGTCTGCCTGAAAGGGTCTGATAAAGATGTTTTGGTGTGGTTCCAGTCGCATTTGGATATGTGGCTTTGTTTTCATGGTACAGAGACCCTAATTTAGAGTTCAGAAACGTCCACAAACGTGCCTTTTTTATCCCTGCAAAAGGCTTTGGCACCAAGCATTCATATGTTTGCATTATCTTTGGCAGGGACCGAAGGTGAAGCAGTTTATGGACATTTTCTCCATCCCAGAAATGACTCTCTTGGCTGTAGCAAATGACTATTTCATCACAAATGACATCGAGTACGACCCAGTTCATCTGTTCAAGGACGTCTCAGTGAGTGAGCCTCCGATTCTCACAATAACAAATGTTACACCTTATTTCTCAGGCTGCGTTCCAGGGCTGTGTTTTTTGTAGCTGGATGCTCGGGAATCTGCTGAGCTCAGTAAAATTTGACTTGTGCTCTTGTGGGTAGAACAAAAACAATATGGCCTTTCTGGATAAAACAATGTGTAGGCTGAACATATAACATTACATACTGTTGAAGCAGTTTTTTAAATGAAATTATTCATGCTATAAACTCTCTAAAAAAAAACCAAAACAATAGTAACAGTTGTTGTTGTCTCTAACAGGAAGCAATAGGAATGGTTCATCTCAAAGGCTACATGTACAAGTGGGTCATGGAGGATCTCGGTAAGAAAACATGTGGCTTAAATCAGACTAACGTTAAGTATATGACACATCGCATATAAAGTTACAAGGAATATGGAAAGATTTATAGTCAAGGAAAAGGGAAAACTTCATGTGAAATCACATTTTCAATAAATAGCCAAGAAAGTGCAGCAGGAAGAAGCAGTTTCCATCTTTCCTTAATATGTATCTGAAAGTGGACTGAAATAAAACTGACCTTCTTTTACTAGTGAAAGGTTTTGGGACCTTGGCAGATTATCTGTGAAATAAATCTTTGAAAAATGAAAGTGACTCTTTTTTAAACCAACTGGCAACACAATCCTCTTGTGTTTCTCCATTGTTTTTCAAATGTCGGCATGACTCACAGCTTTGCTGTGATTTCACTATTGCTGATCCCAGAATCCCAGCAGCGGATGAGTGCGAGTATTTACTTTGAGAAGTTGGATCTGAGCCTGGTGTTCAGAAAAGGCTGTCAGACACGCCTGTGAAGACAGATTGAAAACAGAGCAGCTGAAAGCTGGGTGATCGGATTACTCATGAAACTTTGCAAGGCGGCAGAAAGACTGAGCAGTGAAAACCAACATGCATACATGTCAAAAAAAACAAGTTTATAGTTGTATATAGCCCAAATATTTCTGTATGGCAGTTCAAATAAGTACATTGTTGCATGTTCCTGTTTCTTCCCAGATAAGTTCATCCAGAGAGGAGAAGAGACCCATGCTGTTTTACACCGACTGGTTAATCATGGAAAGAAACTCTTCCTCATCACTAACAGTCCTTTTGGCTTCGTGTAAGTGAAAACATCTCCAAGGGTCGGCTCCGACTCTGTCCAAACCTGAACTGCAGGCTTTGTGTACTCTTCTTCTGCAGGGACAAAGGAATGACTCATATGGTGGGAAAAAACTGGAGAGACTTTTTTGATGTCATCATCGTGCATGCAGACAAACCTCACTTCTTCACTGACTGCATCAAGTGAGTGAGGCGGTCTTACAGAAAAGACAGAACACTGACAGTTTACTGGATACACTGCAGTTTTTGTCCTGTGCTGTAATGTCCCTCAATATTTTTACTCTTACAGGCCTTTCAGGCAGCTGGACAGCAATGGAGACCTTCGGTGGGAGAAAATAAGCAGTTTGGACAAAGGACACATATACAAACAGGTCTGCGTTTTCAGAATTTATGCATTCTGATTTCAGAAATGTTGCATTCAATCAAATCAGCACAGATTCTTCACTGCCACTGCGTGGAAATATCATCTTAAATTGTTGCATCCTCTGGGTCTTAATATACTGGTCTGTGCTTCTGTTTTGCTCATCTTTTTCAGGGAAACCTATTTGATTTTCTCAGACTGACAGGCTGGCGAGGTTCAAAGGTCCTTTATTTTGGAGACCATCTTTATAGTGACCTGGCTGTGAGTTTTAAAGCATGCATCAATAAAATGCTACTTTTTCAACACTTTATCTGTAGTTAAATTTGGTAAAAGATTAAATATTTAATTATCTGACATTAAATAAACTTTTGCTACCTTGTCTTACCTTGCAAAGGGAATATAAATTACCTAATTAAATAAATTGAAGGATTCAAAGAACTTTTGTTGTCATCCCCACACACATAACTATAGTAAAGTAAAACATTTATTTGATGCAGGATGAGTTTAAAGTCACATATGTGTAAATGTACTTGTTGCTGAGTCTCTGCCAGTTTTTAATTCTGAAAATTAACTGAAACATAACTGAAAAATAACTCTGAAAATTGCCCACGTGGCATGATTAGGAATGCTGCAGTGACAATTGTGAACACTAGATGGCAGTAAAAACAAACATTTAGCATTTGTTCTTTGATAGTTCCTCTGTTTGAAAATATGTTTAACCTGGTAACTAAACGTAAATGCATATATTTAATCAGAAAAGGAAGTAGTAGTTTGATTAAAGCCTTTTCCTGTGTATCTGCAGGATCTGATGCTGCGACATGGCTGGCGTACAGCAGCCATAGTGCCTGAGCTGGAGCAGGAAACTAATGTGGTCAGCACAAACCGCTATTCTCTGAACCTCACTTGGCTCCAGGCTTTAACTGGCCTGATGGAACGCCTTCAGGTGGGACGCTGAGCCGATCTTTTGCTTGCTTAAGTAAGCTATTGCTTACTGAAGTCATCTTTACTGGATAAGTTTCTTCTAATTTCCTCTGTATTATTCCAGACGCTTCAGGACTCAGAGTCTAAAATGATTTTTCATGAATGGCAGAAGGAAAGAGAAGAGCTCAGGTGAGCATGCTTATCTTAGATCCATCTTCTCTAACTGATAATGATCTAAAAATGCTACCTTAATTACCTGTATTCCAGTAAATGGACATGCTGGATTTAAAGATCATAACTTGTCATTGCTGCAGGGTGATGATGAAGAACCTGTTCAACCCTCAGTTTGGTAGCATCTTCCGGACATGTCACAACCCCACCTACTTCTCCAGACGTCTGTGTCGTTTCTCAGACATCTACATGACCTCTCTCAGCTGCCTTTTGAATTATGACCTCACCTACACCTTCTACCCACGCCGCACCCCTCTGCAGCACGAAGCTCCACTCTGGATGGATCAGCTCTGCACAGGCTGCTTGAAGATACCACATCTGGAGGAGATGTCTCACATACGCTGAGAGCTGTGCCCTCCCTCAGTGACTTGGTAGGACTTTGCATTTTAGATATGGTGCACACTTGGGAATAACTGAGCTTTCCTCTTCAGAAGGTTTACATATGAGCAAACACGCACAACTCTGCATACAACGCAAAGCTTTCTCATTTTTCCTGTTACCTCCATAGCACACTACAAGAAACTGTATTTTTGATCCAGAGGTCATTCAATTTAACATGTTGACTGTTGTTATTGCTTATTTAGCTCAGAGAACAACAGCTTTAATGCCGCTTCCACATATGAAGTTTGACACTTGAAAAAAACTCATTTTACCCTAAGACTTTATTATACAGGTTGATGGTACATTAAAATGACTCGTGTCCTTGGTTTCATAGGGAAATCACATGGAAAGTTTATTATGTACCTTTACATGAAATAAAGTAAAATCTACTAAATGTGTTTGTTTATTATGAGCTCCATAGATTTCATGACGTATTTAGGTTTTAATGGTTTGTCTAGTCTTCCTGTTTCCTGCCATGGAGCCACAGGAGTTGGTGGTACTGCATGGTGACTACAGCAGCCTTTTACAAGTTTCTCTTGAACGGCCCAAGAGAAGAACATACAGATGCTGGTTCGTTACAAATCAAACTTAAATTCAAATGTTTAGTATTTTTTCTTTTATTTATTTGGGGTGCACAAAGTGGTGAAAAGATATTAAGGATATCTTTTGGTTCCATCCTTGAACTATTTAAGTTTAACTGTCAAACATTCACATCAAAATGAACTTTTTAGCACTTGAAATGGGCCTGAATCTATAAAGGTTTTAAATAACTGAATATCCTACAAATGTCCTGTTATGAAAAGGTGCAACATCGACAAAGACAACCTTTACGATTACTGATGAATGCATATTTTCTGTGTTTGTTGCGTAGAGTCGTTTAGATTTTTTATTTTTTTTATTTTATCTGATTGGTTGTGGGGTTGCTAGGCAGCGCAGCATCCATTCATCTTCACGGCAGCGTCACAAGCTCGCTGGTCGCAGCCGCCCTCCTGAAGACAGCAGCGGAGGTACTGTTCTCTGTGGGACTCACTCTGGTTAGTGTTTGCACCATATTACTGTCAGTAAATAATGATTAAATTGCTCTATAGAAAGTTTAATGAAGACAGATCATCGCGACATTTGACTAGATATTATTATTATTATTATTTTGATTCCGGGTACTCGAGTTTTACTCCGAGTTTTTATGTAGGCTCATCGTAATGTTGACACTTCTTTTTAAATTAAAATTAAAATGAGAAATCTGCTTTAGATGGTTTTGTCCAAAGATACATGAGTTTCGTTTTAAGAAACACGCCGTTTTTGGCCGATATTTAAGCGCAGAATATCGGCTCTGGGTCCTAATGGCTTTTTAGAGACTTTTAAACTTCGAAAACTGACACAAATCTTTGATTTGTTTTTGTTTTTGCTTGGGTATTATTTTGTATTGCGCGGGATTAGTCTGTCTTGATATGAACGTTTGGCTTGCGTTATTTCGGATAATTCCGTTTTTCGTTGCGGTCGGATGAGGAATGGCGTTTTTCTATAAATACTGAAAAACCAAATGTGACATTTTATTCCTCCTTCCTCATTTACTTAGCACCGTTCTGGAACAACATCTAAGTGCGTTGACATTCAGACACAAATGTCACTTCCAGAGTTATATATGCACAAGATAAATGGATTTTTGTGACGTTTGATGACAGAATGACATTTTTTTCCCTAAATGGAAATGGCGATTATTCTCTCAAGGCCTTGAAAGGAAATATGAGCATCACATTAGTGCAGAGTGCTTTCCTGTTGAGTGCTGGGCTGAGTGTATCAGTTAAAAATAAATAAATAAGCCTACAAAAGATGGGGATTAACTTCCGATCTCTTTAAATCTGTTACTTTGGGAAGAAAGCATCACTTTTTTAACTCAAATAAAATCTCAAATAAAATCCAGTTTTGTTTACATGCTCTGAATCATTATCATGCACATTTTGGTCTTCTGAAATGATCTAGTTAAGTGAGCATCACCCACTTCTGTCTGGGATTCCCATCACCCTCTTTCTCTCATCTTTCTATCCCTCTATTTACCTCTTAAACTAAATCTGCCACTGATGTCCGTGTGCAGCTCTCCTTGCCTTCATATCTCTGTTTCCAGCCGAGTGCCTCTGTCTTTGCCACTGTGCACTCTGGTTTGTGTGCAGTCCCTCTGCACAGCAGCCTCTTCTATTATTAAAGCTAATGAGACCTTGACTTTTTCAGCAGGGCGATATTTGGGTTTCGGTGCACTGCGCAGGAGGAGTTTTGTCTGTTCTTTCTTCATCCTAACTCAACTGAAGCTCAGCAGGCTTGGTTTTACCGCATCGTCCTCATTGTTCAGCAAAATGTCATTTGTGTTCTCTTTTGTGGCGTCAAGCACTCGGGTTTGCAGTGATTAAAAATCAAAGGGAACTTATGAGGGGCTGCAAGGTAATGCCTAATTGGCTCTGGAAACTGCCCCCCAGTGGAAGTTAGAATTCACTGTTGAATAATGACTAATCAGATCTCACATGATAAGTAATTGGTCTCTAACTAATTGGGTTAAATCATCATTTGCTCAGATTACCAAGGCCTGTATTTATGAATAGCATGTCTGACTGGATCTGACCCCTGTGTGTTGACGTCGTTGATGTTTAGTGTTTAAACAGAGCTGATGGAGGCGTATCTGCACTTTTGGTTTCTTGTAAACCACAAACATAATGAAACAATCTACCACTGTGAGTTCAGACGGCCAATCGAGTCCTCTCTGAATCTGAATCAGGTTGAGAACGCAGAGTAATTTCAATTATTTAGCTAAAACTATAAATGCATGTATGAACATTAGCAGCATTTCCTTCCAGGTCATCCAACAGGCCCTTTAAACCATTCAGTTTTATTTAAGATTTAAATAACAACAACAATAACCAAAGAAGGCCCCGTTTGTAAATACAAGAACTAAACATTGACTGAGAGTTTTATAGACACCAAGAAAAATCAACACGAGCTTTTGGGCTTCTTATCTGTCAGTTTCCACACAAGCTTTGCCAGTTTCACTTGGATTATTTATGCGTCTGTGTCTTTGAGGCCGTGAGCTGCCCCTCTGGCTCTCTGTCAAACATGTGTGTGTGTGTGTGTGTTTGGGGGGGG
>BJFM01004735.1:0-30138 GCA_016586285.1 Arothron firmamentum | reverse complement strand
ACACACACACACACACCACCAGTTCTTCAGTGAATTAAACTGTCAGACGGACCTGAAAGCAGGTCCATGACTGACGCGCTAGATCAATAAACTAGCACTTAAATAATGGTGGGCAGCAATTAACTGTCCGTGCTAGGTGGAAGTCAGTGTGTTGTGTTTTTAACTTCGTGGATATGGACTTAATAGAGCTGATGATTTGGTTTAGGTTTATTAGAATATAATGGAGCTGAACACACAATCACAGACCTAATCAACTCTCAAGTAGGAATTTCCCGCAGCGCTGACTTATTATTATTAGAATTCAGACAGACAGTTGAGATTATTTAACTGTTAAACTGTGCACAATTGCTGTAAAAAAGAAGAAAAAAAGACAAAAAGTTCACATTCAGAAAAATACTTGACACAAAAGATTGAAGGATGCGCTTTCATTCATTCATGTCCTTCACATCCTCCGGTTTCAGGCTTTTTCCTTCACCCAAAATCTCTACAGTTGATATTCTGGACCGAAATGAGGCAACAACTGCTAAAAATCGATTAACATATCGGTTAATAAAAGCTGCCTGGTAGGTTGGGTGGAGATCAGCAGATGCTCTGACAGCGTCATTACCACCAGAGGCGGAGAAGGAGGGCGGCAGCGCGGTGAAATGGCTTTGGAGAAGCGCAGAAATGGATGTTGTGAATGTGAGGAGATGATGTCATCCTCCATCAGCGTGATTGCGCTTGTTTGGTCGACGCATTAATTAATTAAGTGCTTGTCCGCTGGTTTGAGTGCTTTGCGTTTGGTCTGGTGAAGACTTCATTGGCCATCGGAGGGATTAAGGTCACGGACAGATAGTTTTATTCCATTCATCATTTGTAATTAAAGGCAAAATTAACAGCTGTCAGCTAAAAAGGCTTTTGATGGATAAGGCCTTGCTGTGTGACACAGACAGCAAACACTTTCTAAAATAGTGCCAAAGCTTTTAACCTGACGGCCCGCTTCATAATTGGCTGCTGCTCCAGATTACGATCCCTCTTTATCGAATAATCCAGCGCAGCTCGGACGCATTGTTGCTGCCTGTTTATCAGCCTGCTGAAGTCCGTCTCCAGGCGTTTGCTCTGTTTCGCTCACGGACAAATGTGTCGCTGGCTGGGCCAACAAAAGCACCGTGAGAGAGATGAATGAACAGATTAGAAGCGTGTTCAGAGGTCATCGATGAGGGAAGGCTCCTAACCTGGGCCACGGCCCTGCGATTAGGGTATTTAAGAAGGGTGACGTTGGTCTGATCCCTTCAGCTTGTTGGACCAGTTCTGTCCAGCTGCCTTTCACCAGCAGAGTAAGAAAACTGTTGCAGAACTTGTTTTCAGCAAACTGAATGTTTGTCCTAGAGGTATTTCTAAGGTTCAGATAACCAAACATTACCTGTTTCCACTGAAGGAAACCCTGCAAAAAACAAAACAAAAGCAAAAAAACAACAACTGTGGTGTGGGTTCCCTGAGGTCCATGAAGGTGAGGATGTGCCTCTTCTCTTCTGGTTCCCAGGGAGACTAACACGTTCAGCTGTTCCTGCCCATCCCCCGTCCTCCCTCGCCTTCCCTCATCCTCCCTCATCCTCCCCCCTTTCCCGTTTGTGAAGGAGGTGTGTGAGCAAGGAGGAGGAGGCAGGGCGCATGAGCTGCATCGGCGGGAGTGGAAGTCAGACGACAGGGAAAGCAGACGCGCGTACGCATATGCACACACACACACACACACACACACACACACACACACACACACACACACACACACACACATGCTCAGTCAGCGTAAGTGAAACAAGTGCTGGCTGCGTTCAGCGCTGACTTCCCTGACTCACTGCCATCCATTAGCCGGCATGCCGCAGAGAAAGAGGAGTTTCACTTTTGGAGCCTATGGAGGGTAAGAGCATCTATATTCACCATTTCCAGGACTATTAAACCTCCCTCCGCCCACCCGCTCTTCTCCTTTGTGTGATCGCTAGTGTGTGACATTGTCATCCTCTCTGTTTTCCTCTCTGTTTGTTTGATGACAGGGCAGATTGGATGTTCGAACCCGCGTGTTTGAAATGCCATCACATGCAAAGCTTTTGTCACGAATGTCCGCTTCATTTGCTCTGACACTGTTGGGCTCAGCGGCAGAATATTCCGCCCGGTGCTGCGCTGTCGAGAAGGCAGAAGCTTAAAATAAAGGAAGGTGACAAGTGGAGGAGAATATCCCAGGAGTGTGTGTGTGTGTGTGTGTGTGTGGTTAAAACCCAGCTGGTTGTTCTGTCTGTCCAGACTTCAGGGGATTGTGAGCAACAGCCCCTCCCTCAGCGGTCAGAAGGTGAACAGGTGTCCCAGCACAGCAGCATGCCTGACTATATTTAGTGGTGTGTTTTGTGTCTGTTTTTACGTGCATTTTTCAGAGGTAACCTCGAGAAGGTCTGAAAATAAACCGGTAGCTGACATCTAGCGCAGACGGCACTCGGGGACGGCTCGGCTCAGCTGTGCGCCGATCCTGGCGTGGCTGCTGCAGCTGCTGTCAGTTTGCGTCAGCTCCTGGCCAGGTGGAGCGACACACACACACACACACACACACACACACACACACACACACACACACACACACACACACACACACACACGCTGAAAACATTTATTATGCAGCAGCAGGGAAACTGAAATAACGTCAAAGTGCAGTGAGTCAAGCCGGAGTTCTGCTCTTCAGTCGTGTTTCCCTAAATCAAAGGAGTGAAAGTGCTGGTCATGTGGTGCACCAGCATGGCTGCAGGTGGAAGCTGACAGAGCTGCAAGCAGTTTCCTCCAGCAGACGGTCCAATCTGCCAGCGGGGGAGATGTTGGCTCCTCTGTAGCATCCACATCTGGAACCGCTCTGACTTCGGTCCATATGGCCTCATTTTTGTCTGCTATCTTGAAGCAGGAGTGAGATTAGTTCCTGTAACTACAGACGTCCCGTTAGCATCCATCCTTCATACACCAGAAGTGATGAGCCCCCACGGTTCCACGCCACAAAACCCAGGATCCTCGTAGTGGGCTGGAAATGATTGTTTTTGTTTTTTGAGCATGTCATCCATGGTTTATTTCCTTATTTTTCGCATGCTCTGTCCTTGGATCTCATTGGTATGAGCAGAACCGATGCTCATAAATGGTCCTTAAACGCAGCAGCAATTTATAATTCCAGGATCACAAATGATGGCTGTTTCAGTTACTGTGACAAGCGCTTTACTGGATGTTGTAAACATAGGCTGACCCAGATGTTAGCGCTGTAATCTGTCATAATTTAATGTGTTTCTATGAGCCTACAAGCTAGTTTCACATCAGATCCAACAGCGACTGGGCAAAACAGCCCTGGAGGAATGAGTCAGGTTGTTTTGAAATCTGTGCAGACTTGTAATTGCAGTTCTCAGCTGGTCAGCTGATCTGACTGTGTCATTCCTCAAGTGAAACAAGACAACAGTGGAATATGTCTTTCTCACTTGATCCTGGAGACTGTGCGAATATGAGAATGTGAGAGTGTCGTCCCCCCTCCCACCCCCGATCTTTTCTAATGATTAGCGATCAAATATTGGCTAAGGTTCCCTCACAGCAGTCGCACAGTCGGGGAACAACACACAAAGGGTTTTTCTGTCCAGCAAAAGCAAATGTTTGCGTTACAAAAGATGATTAGAACGCACGGCAGGGCTGCTCGAGCACCGGAGGCCCTACAAGTGCCCTTCGGAGGGCAGAGGCAGAGCAAACCGGGGATGCGGGGCATCCAGAGAGCCCTTCAGGACCTACTCAGCAGGTCCAGCCCGACATTCATATTCACACTGGTAAATCAGCCGTGAGAAGGAGGGCAGGAACAGCCAGATCTTTATCTCATGAGCCTGCGACATCTGCGTTTTAGTCAGTTTCCTCCAAACAAAAGAGGGATTTTTAAAAAAATCTCTGACCTCAAGAGATTAAATATGTAAGAAAATAAAATCTGATACTTTAAAATATAATTGATTCCTAAAGGTGTGTGTGAATGGGTGTGTGTGTGTGTGTGTGTGTGTGTGTGTGTGTGTGTGTGTGTGTGTGTGTGTGTGCTATATTATACACTGTGTCTTACTGTACTGTAGCTAAATGTCCTCATTCAGCTGTGTTACTGAACCTTTTCTGTCAATCGCTTCATTCAGGTCACTAAGTCACTGTTTTTTGTACAGACACTAAATTTGGTCACTTGTAGTTTTGTTTAATAGCGTTTCTTATTGCCGCCACGAGTATTTTATATGGTATAACTATATTGTTATACATTTCAGGCTTAAAGGCTTTAGTCACACTCTGTCTTTCATCTTGTTTTGGTGATCTTTGTTCTTTCTTTGTTCTCTCTTTCTTTTTCTCTTTTTTTTTGCATTTGAATTCCAAACTCACTGGTTCTCTCTTTCCTTCATCCCCAGTTGTAAACATGTGCAGAACTTTCAGATCTGGTCCATTTCTGGAGGGAGGAACCAAAGTCACGTTCTTGGTTTCTTTTGATTATTCCATCGTTATCCATGCTAGCACACTCAACTACGGGAAATAGCAGCAGTATTTTTGCTTTTGTGGTGTGCTAGAGAGATGTTTTCTGTGCTGTGCTCATCGTGTTGTCAGTAATTAGACTCACAATGCCAGTTATTACAAAACAGGCAAAATGCAATCATGCTGCATCCCAGTACATAAACAATTACCTGATTCACTCATCGGGGTTATTTTTCCCGATAATTATGACACAATTACGAATAATAACCTCAGAAGTTCCTCCTGACAAAAATTTCTGTCAAATTAATGTTAATGTTGTTTTTCTGCCTGCTCACATGATTCAATAATTGAGGAAGAAAGCCAAACCAACAGGCTGTAATGCCAGTCTGACGTTTTAATATGATTTTCAGTTTTGGCTGGAACCATGTTTGCAGCATATTTGAGCCATAATTGCGGTGCTTCTTATATTTTGGTCATAGAATTAGCGCTGCAGGAACATGTTACCTCGGCTGATTAATCTCCGAACAACAAATTTATTTGCTTTAAGATGGATTTCATTGGAGCTGAGCCCTCATCCTCGTCCAGTGACCTACTTGGAATGAATGATGGGGCCGCTGCCTTTAAATATACCCGTGTACATATATGCTCAGCAAATAAAGCCTTTTTGTAAAGGTTAGCAGAGAAAAATTACCAGCTGCGCTCAGGGACAGATTAAGATGACAGAAGTGTTATGAAGAGTTTTTCCACGTAGGTATTTTAAAAGCATGACACATGTGACTAATGTAAGTTAACCTACCTCCACACGAGCTTTTTCATCCAACACAGACAGACAGCGACAGGGATTCTGATTTAACTCAGTCTTTTGTTTTAAGATTAGTTGCACCTTTAGTTTTAATCTGTAATTTGTGACCTCAATCCAGCTGCTTTACATCAGCACAGGCGAAATGCTTTTCGCATTCTTCAAGCATGTTTCTTACATTTTTCGGACCTTACTCAGCAGCAGCCTTTAGTTATTTGGAGGAGCGATCAGTTTGGTTGGTGAGATTGTTTCTCGTGTTTCTGCTCGGAGCCTTTATTCAGTTACAGACACACCCCGGCTGATTTTATAATGGAAATCCTGTGAAACGTGAGAACAGATTAGTGGCGCAGGATGAAATTACAAAAATTACAGACCGAGTTCAGATTTCAAGTGAAAACAGCTTAACTTATTCGCATTCAGGAACACAAAAATGGTTCAAATAAGAACAGTTTTTTAGTATTTTTCTCATCTTCGAAGGTTTACAGTGGAATTAAGTGGTGTGTTGGTGTGTGTGTGTGTGTGGTTGTGTGTGTGTGTGTGTGGTTGTGTGTGTGTGTGTTTGTGTTTGAATCTGTCTCAGTGAAATTATCACCACTGGCGCGTTCGACATGTAGCAGCATCATAAAATCCTCTCTGTGACACCATGTGTCACATGGAGGCCGGGGCCGGAGAGTGATGAGCGGAGCTCCGCACTGAGGGGAAACCAGGCGACGGCTGCCTGTAACAGCTCGAGTCGTTTCATTCGTGACTCCACAGAACAGCAAACAAACAAAAGCTCCAGGGCCCGTTTGCTCTCACTGACACAGTTTCATTTTTTTCTCTGGAAAGGGGGAAGTTTTAAGCTCTTACCACAAAAGAAGAAGTGTAGCCTGTTGTTTCTGATCGTAACAGCATTTCTCAGGGGATTTCTCACACTTCATTAAAAATGCCTGTTTCAGGATATAAGTGGAAGATTGTTGCACTTCTTGATTCATTTTACGTGATTTCTTTTCAGCTGTCATGTTCTGTGTACAGAACGCAGAAGAGGAAGCTGTAAACGATTTCAAAATCATAGAATTGCTCAGAAGTCCCAGATAATGTTGTATATCACCAACTCTTGATGTTGTGTGTTTAATGAAAATTATGAAACTATGCAGATGTTCATATTAAGCTTCTAATTATTTGTAGCAATTTCTTCATCTTCATATTCACCTCAATGATTCCCATTATTTTTGATTCTTAGTTAAATATTGAATTCTTGCAGGGTTGATTTTTCATGCAAATTTGTCACGTTCAGGGTAGATGACTGTTGTACTGGGACACGCGGTGGACAGAAATCAGCAGTTTTGGCTTGAGGGATGAAGCTGTTATTGCGTAGAGGGCCACACTGCAAGAGGAACAAAGAAAGCATCTAAAACTGACCTTCCAGCCTCAGGATTGTATAATGTAATATCTCTGTGCCGTCTGCAGTTTCAGCTGGAGATTTCCAAAGGTGGTCGCTGTCGCTGCCGCAGGCAGCTGCAGGAGCAACGAGAAACATATTAGACATTCTGTTTTCTCTGTGTCAACACCAGCCATCACAAGAGACCTGCAGTCATGAATTATTCACTGCTAATCCAACAGTTGTCAGTGTCAGCAGCATTGTTAATGTGGGTTTTAAATCTGAACAGATCCAGCATGGGCTGGTGATAAGTCAAGTTTTTATGAATGAAAACATTCAAGATATAAACAGAAGATAATTAGACTGTGTTAACTTGCGTTATGGTCTTTCTAAATACATTTCTGCCTGTTAATGGGAGCTGAAGGGCTCCTGGGTTGTGAATTTAATTCAAGAGAAACCAGGACGGTTGCATCTCTTGCACGAATCGCGCCCTCTCGTGGTGAAAGTGGCGCCCTGCCGTCCTCCATCATCTGTGGCTGACGTCGTGGCTGATTACTGCTTGAAAGAGTTTATCCAGAGTGACTTAAGGACAGATAGTGTGTAGCAAAGAAAAGATTCGGTTTGACTCTGGGAACACACGTCTAGTAATCATCCTTTATCCTTGGAAATGCTGCTTCACCAGATGGCAGGAGTAATTCAGGGTAACGCTGCCCACCGTATAACCAGTCTCCCTCGTTTCTGTGGGATTTCTAGAGGGGATGTTCTTGGCATTTTACACTTAAATAAGTCAACAATTGCTTTGATGTCTGCAGACAGCTTGGATAACTTTGTTATTTCTTCTACATGGTGTTTTAGAACATATTGTTTCAAATGATGTTTTATTAGAATTTAGCCCTCGTTTTATTGCCAACCAGAAATTTGGTCAATGTTCCATCATTTTAAACTGTTTTTATAGTGCTTAACACTACACACGACAGACAATCATTTGATATATTTTGTTTCTAACAGCTATACTTTTATCTGTTTTAGAGTGGACAAGACATTCTCCAAGGCCAGAAGCCTGTGGTGAGTTTTTTCTTTCTCATACTGTCGGTGTAATAACTATACTGATGTTTTCTGCTTCAATATGAATGAAAACCTGGAATCTCTTTTAGCAAAGGATGAAAATAAAGAAAAACTTTACATTTTTGTTTAGAACATGTTTAAAATGTGAAGACCAATAGAACACAGGCACAAACATGACAGACAATCACAGTGTGCTGCAGATACTGTTGTTTACAATCACCCAGTTCGTAAACTGATGTTCCTTTTTTGTCTAAATTGTCACTTCTGAAGGTCTTTTTGAGTTCTCATACTCACACCGCCTTTCTCTTGAATTATTTGATGAATTATTGTTCATCAAAAGTTTCTTGTTTTCAAATTGCTGTGGGTGATTTTCTGTCTCTCGTCTTGCCTTGTCGATAGATGGATATTAGTGCAGAAGCAGTTGCGCCGTTCTCTAGGCGGGTGTTCAATTTCACTGATTCAGGCCGGCCGGTTTGGCTTAGTAAGGATGATGAATGAGTCAGTGGAGGGTGAAGCAGATGGGCAGCGCTGGGGAAACAGACACCCGGTCTCTCCTGCCATCTCTGCAGTGCTGGCGATGTTGGAGCATCGTTGCGCGTGCAGACAGGCAGGGAGCAGCACTCATGCCAATGCAGTTATAGCACTTCAGTTCTACGCACTTGAGGTGCGGCATTATGAGTGTTTGGCTCCCTGCTCCATCTCTCTGACTGCAGTAGGTTAAATAGTGCCTTGCTGCAGTGTCAGCACACCTTCCCTCTGGAATATAGATACAAGAGGATCTCTGTTACCGACTGGGCCTTCTTAGCAGGGCTGGGTTTGTTTGCAGAGACTGCAGTCGACCCTTCGGGATTGAATCTGGCTTTAACAGAACTGCAGCACACACAAAAGGAGGGGGAGGACACTAGAGGAAGATAGAGAGGACCGAGGACAGTCTAAAAGAAGATAAAATATCACAGAAGATCACATTTGCTGGTGCAAACGGAGCAAGAAAGAAGAAAAGGAGTGAGTGATGGTGGTGTGATGATTCAGCTGAAGTTAGCATATTTAGCTGTCACATCAGCCTCTCCTCATTTCCATCTTCATCTTAGAGGAAGTTCAAATTGAGCTAATTTCTAAAAGAGTTTGAATTTCATTATCTCATCATGCGCAACGAGACAGGATGATTTTTCACGAGTAAATTCGTGATATCAGGATAAGAGAGGGGCAGCAGGTCAGGCGTCGTCAAGCAGGGAACCAAAACCAGACAAGCGTCCTTTAGCTGTGGTGTTTTGGATGGATGTCAGAACCCATCAGAGCTGCATCAGCACATCCCAGCAAAATGCCGTGCTCGCCTTTCCGAATCGGAAGGCCAAGAAAATTCTGGTGAGTCCCCTTTTGAAATCTTTATTGCTGTTCCATCAACTCACTCTTGGGGTTGAAAATAGATTTCATGCAAAAGAAATGAAACAACACAGGCGTGTATACGACACAATGACCACTGCTGAGGTGTTAAAGTAGCAGTTCTTGTTGCTTGTTGTGCTTTTACTTATATTTCCCAACGTTTTTTTCTAAAATACTTCTACGGTTTGTTAATGTGATAAGGAGACAGAAACAATTCCTTCAGAACAGCCGTTATTGTTTGTCTGGGCAGCATTAATACCTTCATCAGTAAAGCAGCAAAGAACATTGAGTCAATGAGCAGTGACGTCCTCTTTGTAACAGTTACTCAGGATTTCTTTCGTTTTGATTGATCAGCTCGTTGATATATGAAACGTTCATCTTTCTTGTGGTCATTGTGGGTCACGTCCAACAAATGATGAACGAATGATCCTCAGGCCGCGCCGCGCTCTCCGGGGAAGCCTGTAATTGGTGATAATCCTGTCTTGCTAAGCTCCCCTGATGGGGGGAAATGGCAGAGGAGAGTTAGTGTGGATAATGGCCACACTCGTGTTGTGTAAAAGCGCTTCTCCACATGCAGACAGTCGTGCACCCAGATGCTTTGCCGTCTCTGGAGCCTGATAGATTATTGCCCCAGGTTGAGCATTTTATTACTTCCTGACCAGCTTTTAATCCTCCAGGCGTATCTATGCGGTGGAAAATTCAATGGGGCAGAAGTTCATTTTATGATCTCAGAACTTCATTTCTGACATTTATGCTGTCGCTCAGAGGACATTATACACTTTAAAACATGATGTTCCTGATCCGATAAACGTGAGCTTCCCTGTACACATTATATTGAACAGTAGGTCCCATGATTCCTCCACTCTTTTATCTACGAACTCGTCGGAAAGTCAAACAAACTACTGCTCGTTAACTTTGGATTGTTTTTAATCCGTCTGTTCAACGAGCTGCTATTTATAACAAATTGTGATTGACATGATTCGTCACTCTCCGCCCATTTCATCCCCTTTGTCTCTTTATATACTTCATGTAATCACTGAAGAGGTTTGACCGCAAACACGATTCTGTTCATGTTCGCTGACTCCCCGAGAGATGTCGCTCTGCATCAACCTCCGCGTGCACAGCCACGTCCCACGTGGGCTCGCCACAGCGCCAAAGAGCCGAGGCGGGCGCCGCTTCACCTGTGCATGCTCGTCTGTGCATGCACAGCCAAAGTGTCAGGAGGAGGGGGACGTGGAGGGAGAGCAGCCTGTCAGGCTGGATCAGACCATACTGACTGTCTGCGAGTCTGCGTCGGAGCAAATATAGCTCCGACGTGACAAGCTCGCCGCGGGTCCCCCCAGTCTCAATAAGCCAAATCCTCATGTGTCATTCATGGACAAGCACAGACACCAGATGTCTTAACACCCCAACACTCAGGCGTCGGTGACAGCAGGCAGTGGAGATGAGGAAGTTTAGCGCCACGCTGCTTTTTTCCCACGTCATCTACCTGACTTTTTCCCCGCTTCAGTCTACTGGAGGGATGCTTTCCAGTCACCCTCTCCCTGCTTCCATGGGCCTGCATATCCCTGAGTATATAGTTTAGGCTGTGTTTACCTCTTACCATGTCTGACTCATGGATCATGCCGCGTGAGGTTAAATGTCGGTCAGTTCAGCTCTGATAATAAGGAGCACACGACGTGCCTGCCGTGAGCCACTGCTGTTGAAAAGACACATCTGCGTGGATGGTTTTCCCCAGGGGGTGTGTTGCTGACAAAGTCAGGCTTGGTGACACTGTGTGCTTGTCCCACTGTGAGGAAAGCTGGGTGGAAATAGGGACCTATGGGCACAGTGATCATGGTTTATTCAAAGACACCTGCTGTCGTGGGCCTTCCAATGCATACTGAAAATGGCCAACTGTCAGAGGGTGAAGGATCAACAGAACCCATCACAGTCTCCTCACTCTTCACATATTTTATTTCAAATTCCAAGCACATTTGTTTTTAAAGCCATTTGGTATTTCCAGAAGCAAAGAATACTTTGAGGAATGAGGGGAAAAATGGTTTAAGGGTTCTGGGAGTATTCTTAGATATTCCAGATTTTTAAAAGCTGATATTTAGTTTATGTAACTACAACATTACGTTACATTGCAATTAGATCACAGCAGCTGGATAGATTTCATTTGAGATTCAACATGCACCTGGATGCACAGAGAGCAGCAATAGGAGCAAAACGGGGAGAAATGGATTCTCGCCAGAGACAAACACCCCTTCGTGAGTGTTCAAATCAAGAAAAAAATGGTGATTCCAGGCTCCATTTGTGGGGAAATTCAGTGCACATGTGTTTGGTGTGGTCCTGCCTGTTTGAGCGCTAATGTCGTCGTGGGAGCAGGTGTTTTTCTCTTTGTGATAAGAGGTCACTCTCTAATATACGAACTCTGAAGTGCCAAGACTCAAATACAACATATGCTGACTGGAGGAGTGGAGAGCGAGCGAGGGTCACTGAGTCACAGTTCTCTGAAATTCAATTTCATTTTCACGCCCAGAAGAAAAAGGTAAACAGCTTTGATTCTACTGATCCCTGACATTTAATAGATTTGTCCTGAAAATGTATTTATGGTACCAGAAGAACAAACCTATTAATCTGAATGACTTCCAACAGGCCAAGGTTTTGTTCTCTGCTACCAAATCTTGCAAAACACCTGTGGTTTTGTCAGATATATTCTTCATGCCTCAAGTCAAAATGAATCAAATCCCCACTGCAGAGACGGGGTGGAGCGTTTGGAGTTTCTTCAGACGGCAGTTGGTGCTCTCACTTTGCCTTGCAAATAAACTAATGATTAAGCCCAGTCAATTTGTTTAAGAGGTTGCAAATTTTGGAGAAATCAAGACCAGCAGTCTCTTCATGCCACCTATTTTCAGGTTTACTCCCCAAATAATTGAATTAGAATCTTGTACTGTTAGCCGACTTTAATGTGACAGCAACATTATTCATAAGATATTTGATATTAATTATACATCTTGTGGATTTAGCCGAGGTCAGCCATGGATAAGTACCTTTTAACCTCTGGGATAATTGGTTCGTTATGCATAGATGCATTACTGCAGAACAGCAGCCTCCAGGAGACCTTTGACACATGCCTCTGTCAGGACTCCTAGACCTTCACAGTAAGTGCTCCCAGAGGACACTGGCCATACTCTGCACTCACACTAAGAGGATCTGTGAGGAGTTCCACCAGCAGAGTTTATCAAATCTTTTTCTTCGCAGCTTTAACAAACAGCAGGAGAATTTGACTCCGGCCAAAGAGACAGTCAGGGTGTAGGTGCAGCCAGCTGGGTGGAGCCTCCATTGTCAGGGTTGGATAAAGATCACGCTTTTCTTCATCCTTGGTTATTCATCATCAACACTGCCACTCCCTGGTGCACAGTGTTGCAGAGCTTCTGCTGTATTCAGACACGACCCTCTCCCAAACAGCTAATCCCTCTGTAATATCCACAACCGGCTAACTTCAGCCATTTTTTTTTCATCTTATCTGACTCGACCCAGGTGACAAATAACTGAAAAGCTAAAAGTGACACAAAGGGTGAGAAGAGAGGATTTTCAGGGCAACAGGACTTCTCTGGAAATAAAGGTGTGAGTGGGAGAGGGGGGCGGGAGAACCACAGGCAATTTCAGCAGGCTAATGGGGAGGGAATCCCTGACTGTGAGGGCTGGTCTGAGGGGATTTACTGCAGAGGACACCAGGCTATCTTCCTGCACAGGAACAACGCTGTGCACGTCTCAAAGATCTCATAGAGTTTGTCAATGTTGCTCAGACTGCCACCCTCAACTTGACGTGCTTTTCATTCCATGGCAGCTTTAAAGATCCACGTGGAAACACCATTCACCATGCAAACTCTGCCCCTCTGATCTGAATTTTTAATCTAGAAGCCTGACATCTTTTTCATTTTTTTTTAAAGTCTCACTAATCGCTTCCAAAACGGAAATCCTTTATGTAACATCTGCACCCTTTGCTCAAGGGTTTTAACGTGGGAGAGAGTGAGAGATTATTGTCCGTCTGTTCCGCGCTGCCTCAATAAATTACTGCTAATCTGGACAAGTTTTGGCCGATGGTTTAATATGGTTATTTTCACTAGTATGCTTTGGACAGTGAGAGGATTACCAGTTTTGTTTATCACAAAGCAGTTCCTAACGTTGCGCAGTATGATAACGGTGTCATAATCCCTTGTTATCTCTTCATGTCTCACACACACACACAAACAGAGAGAAGATGCACTTTGGTTTAGGGCACTTACTTGTTCATTCTGTGCTGGTAGAGATGAGTCAACACCCTTGCTGTTATTTTTCAGGGATTTAGTGGGGAAAAAGGCAGTATTGGTGGCATTAGTCTGGCAGGAACTGCGGATGGTAGCTTAGTGCAGGAAAAGCACATGTCACTGGGGATTGAATGAGACTCATTACAGTAATTAAAAAGCTTTCCACACGTGCTTTTTCATCTTGTACAATGAGCACTGAGGAGGCTGTAATACCCGCTCACCTTTAGGAGCTTAATGTTGGACCTGATCATCTTGTTCTAGTCATATTCTAATGAACATGGGCGTGTATGTGGGTTCTATGTATGATTTTTTTCACCACACATGGCTGATGTTGTTACCACAGTAACATCCCTAGGTGGCTCAGGAGAGCGTGTGAAGATTGAAGGAAACTCCATGTTCCCCTAGTCTTGTGTGTTTCTTTTGGAGTGGTCGATCAGTCGTCCCCGAGGAGGGTGATAGGGGGAGGGCTCGCAGCTTTCAGGGGATGAGGATGGTGGTTGCTGGTGGATGCGCAGTTTGGAGTTCCGGGTTGCAGCCAAGTGCTACATCATATGTGTGAATAGATAAAGAGGGTGGAGAAAGAGGAATTGAGAGCACATATGTGTGTGTGAGAGACTGTGTGGGAGGGGAAAGGGAGAGACAGCAAGTGAGAGAGAGGGGGGAGGGTGGGAGAATCAGTGGTGGAGAGGATGCTCACTGGGAATGTGTGGCAGACCAAAGAGCTGGAAGAGAAACCAGCAGGTGCTCGGCTGACGGGAAGCAGCAAGTGAGCTCGCTGACACTGGAGAGTGTGAACGGAGAGAGAATCAGCAGGAGGAGATAACAGCCGAGGAAAGGAGAGAAATCCAAAGCCCGAGCTGGGAGGGAGGCAGGGACTCACCCATCCCGCTGCTGCTGGTCACTGTCTGGACTCCGGATGCTGTGAGAGTAAGTTCGCCGTTGTGCTCCTTGCAGGACTTGAGGCCACCCAGATCCCGCTGCGCCTTCGCCACACGGCTGATTTGTGTCGCCCCGCGCTACCCAGCTGGGCTGGGTTATGTAATTTGTTTTGGTGTCAGGATGTAGCTTAGAGCTGCAGCTCGATCAGCGGGAAGGTTTACGTGGTAACGCTGCAAAGAGCAGCCAGGTGTGTGTGTGTATGTGTGTGTGTGTGTGTGTGCCTGTGTGTGTGGGTGGGTGGGTGTGGGTGTGTATGGTGAACATTAAACAAGTTTGAATGAAATTTCTACTGTCACTTTTACTTTGATGTGCGCCGTGATGCTGACACACAGTCATTTATGTCTTTGTGACAGCGATGATGCTGTGTGTCCTTTCAAACACACACACTGACACCTTTACTTATAGATTAAAAAAAATAATAATACAACAAAAAGAAATGCTTTTTATCCAAATAAACCAGCCACTGGCACTATCTGAGATACGGTTCTCTTATCTGGTTTTTCAATCAGTATTTTTCTGTTATTTATTAACCAATCACAAACGTTACAGTCTCATTCAAAATGAAGACCGGACCACTCTGTGTGTGTGTGTGTGTGTGTGTGTGTGTGTGTGTGTGTGTGTGTGTGTGTGTGTGTGTGTGTGTGTGTGTGTGTGTGTGTGTGTGTGTGTGTGTGTGTGGGTGGGTGTGGGCTGTCCTCATCTATTTTGTATTAGTTGTAATTAAGAGTTCAGGGCAGCTGATGCCCCATCGTGTTCTGACCCCCCCCAGGGGAATCTGCTGCCGGGGCTCCTCTCCTCCCTCACACGAATCAACCCTGGTGAGAAAATGCTCGTATTCTCCGTCATTTCCCTTTCACTTGTACGCTTCAGGACCTTGTTTGACAGAGGATGCTGTCGTTGTGTAACAGCAGGCAGCGCTGTATGTTAATGATTTATGATTCCCCTCCTCTTCACCATGTGACTCTGATGCGCCAGATTTAACTTGGCCACTTTCTCTCTTGAGTAGCTGTAAATTTACTCGCGTAACCGATTTCTGTGTCAACAGCATCGTAGAAGGAGGATTAATCTCTGAAGGCGGACTGAAATGAAGATTTCATCGCGCCTATTTGCATGTGGAGCTCGGTGCAGCACTCAGCCAGCATGGGTGTTGTACGTGTTTCGTCATGGCGGGTGCTCGCTTCTTTGATCATCACAGAGGGCACTTCGCATTTTTCACTTTTCATTATCACACTTCTCTCAGATCCGCCTTCGTGCTCATCGACCAGTCTGAGGAGTTCAAATAGATTGCATTAATCAAACAAATTGAAAGCCTGCTGTGCAAACGGGCAAGTTGTCGGGGTCAATAGGGCTCCATACGCAGCGGGGGTATTGATCAGTGATCCTGTGGAGATAAGGCCGTGCTGCTGCAGATAGTGAGTTTAAAGGGAGCGCTGCACGCAGCACCACCCGACTCTGGGGTTTGAGAAAAGAGACGTTGTGTTTGAGTGAAACAGTATTGTGTCCCTCGATCCCTGAAGTGGTTTTAAATCGTGGCACTGTGGATAATTCCCTGGCAAAAACAAATATTTCACATATTTCAGGTTCCTGGGTGATTATTCAGTCAAATAAAACATGTTAATATGAGTCCGTTTAGGACAGTTCCAAGCACGCCTCAACAGGTTCTCAACAGGTTCATCACTTGATCAGCAGGACTGGACAGAACAGATGGTTCCCTGCACTCTTTAATCTGGCTGTTGCTCAGATATGTAGCCTTTTATTTATTGGCATTAAAGTTCAAATTTGAGCATATTTGCTGAATATTGTGTACCTCCGTTCTTAGAGGGAAGCTGGTGAAAAACGCATTTTCCCCTGGCGCTAAAATGATCGAAATGCACCACACGAATCTCTATTCTGTGGCTAAATGAGACCAGCAACATGTCCCGAGGTGCCTCCTTTTGATGTGCTCGTGCTTGATCTCAAGCTGAGCAACCTTCTCTGACCACGGTTCTTCTGCATTTGTCTGATTGAAGGAAACAAGATGGGACTGACTCGAAAATTTCTGCAACACTAGAGCCCCAGCTGCTCCAGCCCACGCTCCCTCACAGCACATCACCCGTCCAAAAGGTAGGAGGAAGCTGGGGGGATGGGTCGCTTGTACTCTGACCTTTGACATTTTCTGATGGACCTCCATCTGTCCCTGCTTTGTGTAAGGTCTGCTGGATGTCAGTGCTCATGTCTCCACACCTGCTTCTGTCCTGGTGTGTTCCACCTCTGCAGATCATGAATTTCATTTATGTCTTCTCTTTTTTTTCCATTTTATTTCCAGGATGGTTCAGTTTCCCCTCACTCGGTTAACGCCAGACTATTTTTAACATGAATTTGCTGGCAGTTTTTCCAGTTTTCGTTCTATTAAAACGTACAAAACACAGCCTGTCTCCCACAATCGTCATGTGAATCAAAAGTTCTTCCCTCCTCCATCATCCAGTGTGTGTCACCAGATTGAGAAGTCTCTAATTAGTCTACTCTGTGGTTCTATTTAAGTCTCTGAATTATTGTAGCCTATTTAATCCACATCCTAAAATGTCTGCATTTTTCAAGTATGCATGCTTGGTCTTTTTTCTCTCCTATCAGTCTTCCTTTCTGTGGAAATCACAAATCATGGTAGTTCAGAATGAAACAGTTAAGGAGGAGATAAATTAAATCAGTGTGTCATGGTTTATATTAAGTCCATCTCGCCGCCACAATCTTCATCCCTGCATCTTAACATTATAAAAGCTGGACTGCCAGGGGTATTTTTGGAAATTAGAATCTGAGCAAAGCGGAGCTCAGTGATGAAAGTGGATAAAGCCTCACTTATGTCAGACTCTTTTAATGAAGCCTCACACATCCTGGATGTGGCTTATACCGTTCTTGCCTCCCGGGTTGATCTTAGTAGTGCAGAGACGGCTGGAAGACAGGCTTTAAAAGGGGAATCTGGAGCTGGGCTTGTGTTAAGTGTCACTCTTGCTGCACACACCATCTGTAGGTGCTTCAGACCTGCAAGTTTCTCCTAGACAGACACCAGAAGTTATGTTTTCATGCCAGATTCCCGTCACACGGCAGCATGGGCTCTTCTTGATATGTCGCTTTGCTGTTTCACACCCTCATTTTTTCCACACGGGTTAAAACAGCTCAACAATATTTAAGATTATAGGTCTTGAGCAATGAAAAGACTTATTTTCCAACACAGTGGTGGAGCATTCGTGAAAATGCAGCCCAGTTCTTGAACCCATTTTTATTCAACTGAGTTGATTTGAAATCGTGAAGATCAGCATGGTCATGTGATGAACTATGAGACGTCATGGGATAAGACCCAGAGGTGCGTATCTCTTTAATCAGAGCCGCAATAAATCAGGTTAACCTGCAATTAACCTCAGCAGGTGTCTGGTTAAATTAAACTACACTAATATACTGTCAGATCTGAAATACGAGATGCAACATTTTATACTTTAAAATTGCATTTCTACGAGCCACAATTTGTTATAATAATAACAAAACATAATTTAGTGCAATTAACACATAAGATAAAGGGCTCAAAGTAACCCTCAAAGCAAAGTGAGAAGCAGAATTTGAAATATGAGCCTGTGGAACGTTAATCATAGACGGTGAAAACTGAGACCATAATTTCTGGAGGCAAACATGCTGCCGGGTTTTTCCATAATCGGGTTTGAAAAATTCTGAAACCACCAGAAGATAAATATATATAAACTGTTTATCCACACATTCATAAATCAAGTGTCTCAGAAAACAGAATTCTTGACTTGTTTGAGCAAAACATTATGATACAGAGGCACATTTGACCTGAATTCAATGCCTCTACTAAATAAGGTTTTTAAATCTCCATGGCAACCTCTGATTCTGCTGTTGAAAATAAACACGTGTCTGATCAGCTGATTAAAATTGCCGTGTGTTTGTGTTGTTTTTTTTCAGGCTTTTCCAAGAACGAGTCTCTTCTAGTCAGTCTCAACTTCCATCCTTTAAAAAGTTAACATTTTTGATACGTTGAGCCGGTTTGGCGTCTTAAAAACATGATGTCTGATTGATATCCTAACCAAAAAAAGATAAGATACAAAAACCAGAGACACTGACACTGGTTGCTCTGGAGACTCCTTTGGCTGTCGTCTCCTTCATCTCTTACTTACATTTACATTATGCTGAATTATTGTCAGTTTAGCAGCTGATTGTCTCGGTGCTGTTTGGATTTTGCCTGCTTGTCCATTCTTGATGTTGTTGATTCCCACTAATTTTATAGTGCGATCGCCAGCAGTCTACATCATAATTCATCCACGCCAGAGCCTGATTTTGGCGCTAGTTGCTGCTTAATTAGTGCCTAAGCAGGAAATGCGACAGCGAGCCACTTGTGTGCAACCTGACACACGCCCTGACACTCTTCTATGTACAGAGCACACACTGGGAGAGCCTGTGGATCTTGTCCTTGAACATTTTGTCAGGGAGCTGTGCAATTATCAGCGATGCAGCTTACCCTCAGGTGTTACATTGGGAGACGGTCACCTGTCTGTTATTTGACAAAGGCGCAGCAGCAGCAAAAGGGCGAGCTTAATCCAAAGCTATTAAAGCAAGTCCAGCCAAAACATCTCTTCAAGCTGCCTGATGCTGCTTTGGGGAATGTTAACAATGGCTGGAAGTCATGATAACCACTTCAGTGCTGCAGCGGTGACAAAGACACACTGGAAGAAACCCAGCAAAGTAAGTAGCTTCACCAGACAGAGAGAATTACTTACATTTAGCAGCATCTTCAGGCTTGGTCGCTGCAAACGGATCACAGACACTGATCCAATACCTATCAGTGGGTGTTTTTTTCATCCAATAAATCGCTTGTAGGAGTTGATGTTTAGGGCTCGATATCATGACATATTGTTTTATGGCTCTAACGCAGTCGGATAAGTCCAAAGATAGCATGTAGCCCAGAACTGTAGTTCCTTTTGTTGTAATCTTTGGTTAATGCTGTTGAAACGACGTTATTTGCTTTTAGGGTTTGTGGTAGACTGCTGTTTGCACATGGTGGAGGACTTTACTCAAGCTCACACTGAACGCTAAGACAAAGTTGCTGTGTACACAGTGTCTTTGACTATATGTCAGGCTCTACTGGCCTAACCTCACAGCCTTGACTCCACTACTGCAACCTTTTTTTTTTTTTTTTGCAGGAGTAAGAGTTGTCGTTTTCAGCTGATGCATGCAGATTTGTGATGTGAAATTTTAAAGAACGCTCTCGCAGCTACAATATGGTTGGAACAAACAGGAGTTTGCACACCCATATCAGGCAAACTGTATTAAACTGGAGGACTTATCGTCATAAATCAATGACAATGTTTAGTATTTGCAGCACAAAACACAGGAACTTATCATGATGCCCTTTTTGGTGGAGACTGAAACACACTGAACAAAGTATAAGAATAGCATAACTTAAACTATAATAATTGGGTCATATTTGTTCGGTCAACCTATTCCACTGTTAAGGACAAAAAACAGTTCCATGGTCATTTTAATTAGAGGTGATGTGATAGTATTCATGAGATTATACAGATCAAGTGTAGGAAATATTACAATATTAGTCATTAGTTGACACAATATGAATCTAAAGGCAACAAAACACAAGGTTGGCAAAACACAAAATGTGTTTTTTAATGCTCTTCCTTACTGAATCAAGTGTGCCAAGGCTTCCCACAAAGAACGGGCTGCACTCTAATAATCCCCCTCACTGCTGCAAGAAATAAATTAATCAGAGCGTCCAACAAACCAACTCAAACATTTCATCTTGCTCTCCTCTCTCCAGACCTCAGCTTTATTTGAAATGATTGAAAAGATGCAGGTAAGATGGCGCATCGATCTTTGTGTCTTATCTCGCCTTTTGAGCTTTTACTCGCCGCAAAACTAACCTGTGTGTCTCCTAATTCTGCAGCCTCGGCCGCAGTTTCGGTACACTCTGTACCCACCGTCGCTGTTGTCTCCGGAGGCTGCAGAGGACAGTTTTCATTGTAACATAGAATGAGCAAACAGTTATTTTACCATGTCACTTCAGCCATTATCTCCTGTTTACTGGGGCTCCAACAAGGATGTTAGCCTTAATCATGCGTTCCCAAACACGCCGTCTGAGCCTTTTGTGTCGGTACTAATTAGTTCATCAGTAAAAAGCTGCTCTGATTCGACGCCAGGCACCATTTCGACTCCCTGACTTCAGTCACTTTCTCTGCGTCACAGATGCACACACGTACAACCCAAAGGTCCAGGGGGTGTTACAGTGTCAGTTAGCCGAGCATCTCTGAGATCCCTGGAGTGTCATTAACGTGCCCTTTCTCCGTGCTATCCGGCTTTGCAGTCACTCCAGAGTGTCTGCTCTTTGGCCTCTGTTAACTATCATTCAGCATCACCTCGTTGTGAATGTATTTTATCTCTTTCTGCATCTTTCCCTCTCCTGCCTGCGGCATATCTCTTGAGAAAACACATTGTTATGCAATATTGTCATAATTCTCCCACTTTGATTTGCTGTAGCCATACATGAACTCTGTCTAGTAATTTGCATCTGTGTGTAGTTTCTCTCTTTTCTCATCACACCCTCTCTTTTAGGGAAACAGGATGGATGAGCAGAGGTGCAACTTCCCTCCCCCACTCAAGGTATGAGTATAAAATTGTGGTGGTCATTGTCTCACCACGGCTCCACCGTATCTCGCTCTGCAGCAGCCTGATTATTTTGCTGCACATTAGCGCAGGGAAATTCAAAGTACCGCTCTCAAGTCTCAGCGTTATTTTTACACCGAGGGAGGGAATTTGGATTTTCTTTGCAGAGAAGAACAGAAGTCTATAAAAGTACTGCAATATTTTAACATCACGTGACATTTTTATTAATCGAAACAATGATTTGTTGTAGTTGGGGGATTTTTATTACATAACAGCTATGTAATTTATTTGAAAAGGTGTCACTTGGGACTGTAAAAATTGACATTGAAGTTATTTTTATCCTTTTATTGAAAAAACAAACCTGCTTTTTCAATTTTTACAGACTGAGGAGGACTATATTCCATACCCGAGTGTCCATGAGGTAGGAGGATAAAGTGAATCTGTTTAGCTTCATTTATGTCTTGAAATTATTTTTACATTTCTTTTTTTCCCTCTTCTTCTGCCATTGTTTTTATTTCTGGAATAGGTGTTGGGCAGAAAAAGCCCCTTTCCTCTCATCCTTCTGCCACAGTTTGGGGGTTACTGGATCGAAGGGACGAACCATGAGCTGAGTGACACGGCAGACAGCGACCAGCTGCAGCCTCTGTCCCCAAACACACGCACCAAGCTGGAGTGCAATGCTTCAGCGACAATCTACCGGAAACACTTCTTAGGCAAGGTTAGCCCCTTTGCGCAGCACAAAGCAGGAAATCTTATGCACAATATAACCTGCATAATTCAGAAAAAAAACCAAAAAAAAAAAACAAACTCTGCTCTGCAACAACATTCATTATACTGTTTTCATTATACTGGACCTCTGCATGTACTAACCCCTGCTGCTTATCCATTTAACCCAGAAGCATCTCAACAAATTATAGCTGTGCTTTCATTCATGATTTCAAATGGATATAATTCGTTTTTTTTCCATCAATTTGACTGCACACTCTGTTTTCACGTTACCAAAGCCAGGGTAATGATATAAACAAGTCATAAACATGATGGTTAAATAAACCATTTGCTCTCATCGCTCCCTGATCTACGTCTCTAGTGCGCTGCAGCTAACGCAGATGTGTTGGCCTTTGCCACCTGTGCATAATATAAAATGGTTTGATTATCCTGCAGTATAGGAACACAGCAGTGGGAAAAGCTTCTGAGACCTCTGCCCTGTGTTGCCAACAAATACTAATGGCTGTGTCTCTGCCCTCAGGAACACTTTAATTATTATTCAGTGGACAGTGTCCTTGGACATCTGGTGTTCTCTTTAAAATACGACGTGATTGGCGACCAGGAACACCTCCGATTAATGCTCAGGTAAAGCTCATTTTGTTTTTTGCTGCAGTGTAATTTATTTTGATTTAGAGAGCCTGTTTTGAAAAATGATCTTTGTCCTAATCCCCATTCCGATCATCATTTGCTCATTTGGAAAATAGCAGAAATGGCACCATTTATCCATGTATTTGTTCGTTCTTTGTCCCTAAAATGCTCCTTGTTGACTGAATAAACACACCCTCCCAGAACGGGTGTTATCATAGGAGCCGTAAAGCTGGAGAGTGTGTCAACCGTCATTCCCACAGTAGAGTAACAGATGGAGTATTTAGGGCAGTGAGTGGGTGGGGCTGGCAGGAGCCAGGGACAGCCAGACCAGGGTGGGGACGATTCGAGGATGATCTATATCAGATCATCTAGTTCCCAGCTGATAGTTTCTGAGAGATGTTTCCTGACATTATAGATGTTGATGTGTGTCCTAACCTCACCAGGAACAAACTGAAAACCCACCACGATGTGATCCCGATTTCCTGTCTGACAGAGTTTCCCAACGTAGTGCAAATGGCAAAAGTAAGGAGAGACGAACTTGATCTGCAGCAGATTTCCCGCATCAAACATTGTCTGAGGTTTTTTTTTCTTTTCAAGCTCGTCTGCGAAGATGTGAACGTGGACCGCTTTTTCCCTGTCCTTTACCCAAAAGTAAGGTCCAGTTTGGTTTGTGTGTAATTGCACATGAATATCTTCTGGAACAGAAAACTCATAAAATCTAAGCATAGGGTGGATAAACAGCTTTGATTTAAACCACTGAAAACTAATATTAACTCCAGGCAAACTGAACAAATAAGCATTTTCTTTTATTTTTTTCTAATCTGCAGGCTTCAAGACTTATTGTTACCTTTGATGAACACGTCATCAGCAACAATTTCAAGTTTGGGGTAATTTATCAAAAGTTTGGACAGGTGAGCAACAAAGAATCTCTCTTTAAAAAAATCCAAACACCTTTTGTATTATCTTTCGCTGTAATTAGTCTCTGAGCGAAGACATTCAAAATATTGTCATTGCTGATTTCCTCAGCACATTCCGCTGTCCTTCTTAAGTATTCAGCTCCATCACCGGCACCATCACCAACGCTCATTCTCCTTTGCTCAGGCAATCACGGCCCTGTTGGGCACGAAGGTGGAAACTAAAGAGCCTTTGAATGGTTGGCTGCAGACATTTTGCCTTTAAGTGGAGCGTTTGCCGTCTGGAGATCCCGCTCCTTTAAAGCAGCAGTTAAAATAAATTATTAAACACATTGTAAGTGAAGGGCCATTTTAAAAAGACAGTGAGAGCCCTCTTCCTCATTGGTAGCGTTCACCCCGGTGCTGCATAAAACGCGTCACGTTTTATTAAGCCTGCGAGCGGATGCACCCCTCCTAACGCATTGTTTTGTTTAGTAGCGGGCCTTTTTATGTTCACATCAACCCTCCTCCTACTGATAAGGCATAATGAACCATCGGCCACAACTAATCATTCTGGAAAAAGCTTTTGGTAAACCCCACCTGTACACCTCCTTTCATAGATGTACTTGTGTCACTGATCAGTAGTGTCAAATGCAAATGGGGTTTCTCCGAACAAAATACAAACCAATCCTTGTTCACGTGCGCCTTGGTTGACTGACCCTCATGCTGTGGGTGGAACATCTTCACCAAATAACTCATTTATTTGCACATCATACCGAAACTGCACACTCACTGCTGCACAAACCCTTATTTTTTTATGTTTTGTTCACAGACTTCAGAGGAAGAGTTATTTGGAAATAATGAAGATAGTCCGGCCTTTGTAGAATTCTTTGAGTTTCTTGGGGAGAAAATTGAGCTTCACAACTTTAAAGGGTGAGAAATCAGCTTCCACATCTGTGCCTGTCTCCCTCGCGTTTGGTTTATAGATGAGACTGTCTCAGGTTATCTACGGGCTTTATGCCTGTGAGACTGCAGTGATGATGAAGAATATCCTTTTAGAGGTGATCTCTGTGTACTTGCAGCTTCCGTGGTGGGTTAGATGTGACTCACGGGCAGACTGGTACCGAATCTGTCTACTGTAACTTCCGTAACAAAGAGGTCATGTTCCATGTGTCTACAAAGCTGCCTTACACAGAAGGGGACGCCCAGCAGGTACTGAAATGTAATACCAGCTGAAAAACTATCCTGATTCACCGTGTAGTCAGACAGGTTTTCTCTGGGCTATTAGGTATTATACATTTGCATGCCCTTTCCAGGCCAAGCAGCTTTGGGACATGTCTGTGTAAAAGCCCCCACTTTGCTGGTAAACATGAACTCAGTCCAGGCTTTATTTTCCGCGTATGCCTTTTCAGTCTTTCTCCTTATCTCAGATACATACACCAGCTGTGATTAAATAGACGCTCACACACCATATGTTGTTTTTTTTTTTTNNNGTTTAAGACATATTTGGGCGAAACAGCCTCATCTGGTGGTGATCTTATGAAATTACATGTAGCTATATGCGAAAACAAGCAAAAACAAGTATGTGAAAAAGGTTCATGCGTTCTCAATTCAACATACTGCCCAAACCAAGACTCTAAATATTATTACATTGGGAGCTGCTATTCTTCCCAGTTGTCTTTTTATATAGTCAATTATTACCTTCATTTATTTGACAATATTGCAAATCCCTTCTCAGTAACATTCAGAAAACATAAAACATCCTTTGAATTTCATTGGTTTAATGAAGGCAACCGTGGCAGTTTGTGTCTTACTTATTCTCTTAATTTTGTTCTTAAATGAAACTCTTACATGTTGCTGTCTGAAAACTGCAGATAACAAATGAAGAGAGACATTTTTGCATGAATTCCCTCTTTGCCGTGCGTGATTTAGCTGCAGAGGAAGAGACACATAGGAAATGACATTGTGGCCATCGTGTTCCAAGAAGAAAACACGCCCTTTGTGCCAGACATGATTGCCTCCAATTTTCTCCACGCCTACATCGTGGTCCAAGTTGTCAACCCGTGCTCGAACGATGTTCTCTACAGGGTAAATGCTCTCCTTCAACTGCTCGACCTGGTACATGTGGAACATGTGTGTAAACCTGTTATCTTTTAACTCTTAGGTGTCGGTGACAGCACGGGATGACGTCCCGTTCTTCGGCCCGGCTCTCCCAAATCCTGCCGTCTTTACAAAAGTAAGAGTCAAACTTGCCGCACTGTCTGATAACGTACCTCATCTCTTTCATTTCTTTGTCTCTGCTTTCCTTCCAGGGACCTGAATTCCATGAATTCCTTTTTACTAAACTCATCAATGCAGAATATGCTTGTTACAGAGCTGAAAAATTTGCTAAATTAGAGGTGAGTTTTTAAAATTGGGCCCTTTTTGCATCATATTATCTTGACATTTTGCTCTCTTTTGATGTAACAGGAGAGAACGCGGTCTGCCTTGTTAGAGACTCTTTATGAGGAGCTCCACCTGAACAGCCAGGCCATGATGGGTGTTGGAGGCGAAGATGACAAAATGGAAAATGGGAGTGGCGGGGGAGGGGGCTTCTTTGAGTCCTTT
Organism: Arothron firmamentum; assembly: GCA_016586285.1. Lineage (NCBI taxonomy): Eukaryota > Metazoa > Chordata > Actinopteri > Tetraodontiformes > Tetraodontidae > Arothron > Arothron firmamentum. Next base: position 4,314 of record BJFM01004735.1, on the reverse strand, counting down.
AAGGTAACTGCAGAGGTCACGCCAGAGGTCAAAGACATCAGTGGCAAATGTTATTGATTTCCCCCTTAAGTGTTTTTATTGAACCAGGACTTTATATTCCAAATAAAAAGAAACTCACATTAATGAAGTGACTATAAAAATTGTCAGTTAATTATTGGTATTTCATTATTAAATGAAAGGCTAAAATGTTGACCCAGTGTTTAGTTTAATAACAGTTATGCAAATAACAATTGTGACCCCGTCTGGGAAAAACTATCGGGAATGGATGGATTTTTCCTTAAATGGCAGCACTAACACTTCTCTCATACACACTTCACAAACCCACTGCAGGAACAGTGCAGAACTGGAACTAACAGCTACAGTGCTTCCTCTAACATCTATCTGAAGACCTTCTTTCTGACTAACCTGTGTGCTCTGAGGCAAACCTCCTCAGTCTGAGGAGGAAGAGAAGCTCCGTTGCTCAGTGCTGCTGGAAGACACCACAGCTGACCTCCGACTGCTCCTTCCTCTTGCTTCCTAACTGCTGTCTGCGTCGCTCCACTGTGCACCAGTGCTCTCTCTCTAATACTCACTCTTCTTTACTTGAAAGTATTAACAGCACTGGAGGGATTTTTCCTTCACCTCCTCACTCTGCTGTGTGCATGCAAATGAGGTGACCTGGCCTTTAAACGTTTCCTGGCTGTGTTTAAACTTAGTGCGGTCAGACATCCGTGAGCCTCTTGGCCCTTCTTCTCTTCTCTCTCACCATCTCTCTACACGTAATGACTCATCCAAAGCGCCCTCCGGCCACCAAAGCTTAGCGACGTTCTCTGTCGCTCGTTTTGTCCGTCAGGATTAGAATCACCACAGTGCTCTCTGCAGCACTGGTCAGTGTTCCGCCCCAAGGCTACTCTTGGCTTGTAGCAGCGATGCTGAGGGGTCACATCGGTCAGCGCCATCTGAATATATCTCCTCCTCCCCTCCATTTCTCTCTGTAGCGGGTGATCCGCAGCAGGAGCCACTCACTGGACACCATGGGTTTTGCTCTCAAGAAGACACACTCAGTCTCCAGTAGCCTCAGCAGCTATAACCATGAGCCTGCAGAGGGTCATAAGTTCCCAGGGATAGTAAGTACGGCACTACTCCACCTGGACTTTCTGTGCCTCCCTCAGCAGTTCTGCAGTCTGTTTTCTCCTCCCTCACTTGCCTGCTGCACTAACATCTCACAGAGAAGGCTTCTTGGGTGGAGCATTCATGCTTGGATCTCAAACTTGGCTCTCAATTTCACACTGTCTGTCACCACCACCTGAAGGGACCAGCCGCTCGTAGACCTGAATGCTTCAAGGACACAATTTTCCCTAAGGAATAAACTGCTTCTAATCCTTCCTGTGATTTTTTTTTTTTTTTTTAATCTTCATATTATCTCCACTCTTTGGAAGTTCTCAATTTTATTCAATGCAGGTTGTGGCTTGTTTGTGTGTGCATGCCCGATAACGGTAACACACTCTACTATCAAGTCAAAACCTTGTATCTCCAAATCCTGCAAGCGTAAATTATGAACACAGTCTCTAAAACCACTCATAGGAACTGGTTTTGTCCACCACTTCTTGGGTAAAATGGCATTTGTAGAAGACAATAGTCAGTTCTTATGACTGGCGTTGCTGTAACCAGCAAACTGACCACCTCATGTCATCATGGGTCAACCGTGAGGGCTAACACACAAACAAAAAAGCTTTTTGATAAATATGGCAGTTTGTAAAGTCATTTCTGGATACAAGGTCCTCACTTGAATATTTTTCCTGGGGTCATGGTTACAAATGTGTTTGCTGCTTGTTTCCAGGGTTATGATACTGTTAAAGAAATGACCTTGAAGTTGAAATAACCAATGCCGCTGTGTGATGACTGTAAGCTACGCTTGCTTTTTGTCCATAATTCTTAATGGGAAATGCTTGTTTGTCCTCCTCCGCTGGTTCTGTCTCTTCTTCGTGTTCACAGGCATATGATTCACATAACTGGCTCATCTCTTTTTCTCATCAGCTGCCTGTTTTGCACCCATGGAGCTAAAATGTCTCTCCAGCTGACGCATGTCTTATTTTGTTTGAGCAACATGTCTTACTGTATTTAATCTCATATATATTTGTATATATCTCATATTTTTCCTCTCACCCCTCCTTTATCTGTCTCTCCTCTGTTTTCATCATCGTCTCTCTTTCTGTCTCTGTATCTCCTCTCTTTCTGTGTGGCTCAGTCATTGCTTGTCCCAGGCAAAAGTCCCAGTAAATATGGACGACGAGGCAGTGCCATAGGGATAGGAACAGTAGAAGAGGTTCATGTCTAATTTTTTTGCTTGTTTTTGCCTTTATTGTTTCACTGCATCATGCCTGCTCACTTTTCTCTGTTTGAAAATATTGAACAGTCTGTGTATTCTATGATGTCATTTGTGATATTTGTGCTTTTTTCTGTGATGGGATGGTAAAAGCTACAGTCATTTTGCAAAAAACTGTCCAAAATTGCTAAAATCACTAACTACACTAATACAGTTCCATTGACTTCAGAGTGAAAACTATTACATGAAGAAAACTCCTCCCCAGGTGCTTAAAACTGAGGTTGTGCTGGAGTGGTTAAAAGTCCTTTTAAAGTTCTTTTTGAGAGCTTTAAGAAGAGATTGAATGACTAATCTCTGATAAAGCTTGTTTAAGTGGAAGGTCCCAAAGCCTTTAAATCCATCTTTTATTTCAAGGCTTATTTTGCATCTAAAAGATCAGCAAGGTTTGACATTAATACATATTTTAACACTTATTTTTACTCTAGAAATACTTGCAGGGATCAATGTTGTTGTTTACATTTTAAATTCAGAGCAATATGTTTTTTCTGATGAATTCTGTACTTCATGAATCATGAATCGTTAAGTCAAATTGTATTCTCTTCTTTACTCGCCTCATCTTACTTAGGGATGAGAATAATAAGAATTACTTTAAGGTACTTAAAAGATTTAAAGTATTTTTGACTGTGACTTTCTTTTTTCTCCCAGTCTTTGATAATTCCGGGGAAAAGCCCAACCAGAAAAAAGTCTGGTCCTTTTAGCTCGAGGAGAAGCAGCGCCATTGGAATAGAAAACATTCAAGAAGCACAGGAGAGGAGGTAAAAACAAAACATTTGCATTCAATCTGAGCAGAAATGTCCTTTTTGAGGATATGTTTGTTGGCAAAGAACATTCAAAGCCAGATAGTTACTTTTATTACAGGACTTTAAATCAAATATGGCCAATTTCTACATACCAAAGTGTTTCTTACCATAATTTCTAAATGCCTTTCCAAATTTTTTTTTTTTCACGTTCTGTCAGTAGAGAGAATTCCTCAAATACCCAGAAGACCCCTGACAGTGGCCATGTCTCTCAAGACCCAAAATCTGACAACTCATCCAATCAAAGTTCTCCGGAGGTTCTGATGACCACTAAGAACAGGTGTGTACAATGGTCAGATTATTGGAATACTGCATGAATCCCTTATAGATACTTTGTGTAAACACTGAACAATCCTCAAGAGCAAAAGACAGTGGCAGGTTTGGCTGCGCTGGAGTGGTTAACCCAGGGTGTAGTTCTTATCTCGGCTGCAGGGCCCCATCCATCCCTGAAGGTCAGGACCTCTCCCGCTCCTCCTCCAATGACAGCAGCTTAGCCAGTGTGGTGGAGGAGAATGAGACGGAGACCACAGAGGACTATGACACGGGCATGGTGAGCACATTCACCGTGTTCCAGCCTCATCCTCAACACTGAGAGACGAGCGCGTGCATCAAGGTGTCACTCCTCTGTGCACTCCCCAGGAGAGTCTGTCGTCTGCCGGGACACCACACAAGCGAGACTCCTTCACCTACAGCACGTGGCTGGAGGACAGCAGCAGCTGCGCCAGTACCACCAGTCGTGGTAACTCCGCAGGTGAGACAGATGTGGCATTTGGAAGCATCATTTTTGCTGCAGGGCGTCCACAAACATTTACCACCTGTTCTCACTTATGCATAAATGACTGTTTCAACACAATTACGGTATGCTTCAGGTCTTGGTAAACTTGAGCGTGGGAAAGGGACAGACATTCGTATCAAACTGGAACGACCACAGGACCATCAGTCCTCATCTGTGAGTCTCTAAAATCTACCACGACATGTTGCCATTTTTGCTGATCTGCCTTTAATTGTTGCTTATGAATCTGTTTACAGAACTGTTAACTCCTCCAACCTGGTTCCATCCTGAAACTCCATCTTCAGGTTAGACTTATTTGCAGATATATATATATATATATAGTATACAGTATAGTATACAGTATACTATATATATATATA
>BJFM01004734.1:35388-74344 GCA_016586285.1 Arothron firmamentum | reverse complement strand
CACACACACACACATGCCCCATGGGGAACACTCAAGGCAGCTGGGATTTAGGAGCTTTAAAATGAATTAGAATGTGCTTTATTTCCCAGGTTTGGTGGAATTCCTGCCAAATACAAAGATGATAACCTTCTCATCTTTCTGGGAATAATTGACATCCTCCAGTCATACAGGTAAAAGTATGTTTTTTCAAATGTTATGTACAGCATCTCATAAAAGTGAGTACAACCTCACATTTTTGTAAATATTTTATACCTTTTTGTTGGACAACACGGACAATATGACACTGAAACTGACATGTTACATGTTGCAAGGCCAATAAGAAACTATTCTATTCTTAAGTTTGGCACACCTACCCTCTTTTCACACCTGAGCCCTCCTTTTCACACCAGGGAGAGAAAATGACCACAATTTGGTTATTGTCACTTAATCTTGGTTAATCTTTGGTTATTGTTACTGTAATCTTTTGTTGCCAGTGGTTCAGACAACAATGACTGTCTGTTGGGTTATTGTGAGGGGACAGCAAAATGACACGGTTATACAAGCTCTACACTGACTACTTTACATTGTATTAAAGTGTCATATGGTCAGTGTTTTCCCATGAAAAGATATAAGAAGATATTTATAAAAATGTGAGGGGTGTACTCAGTTTTGTGAGATACTGTATGTATATATAACGCATATTTTGTTATTTAGGCTCATTAAAAAGATGGAGCACTCATGGAAAGCCCTTGTGCATGATGGGGTATGTACCAGCACAAACGCGTGCGTGTGTTTGTGCGTGTGCGTGTGTGTGTGTGTGTGTGTGTGTGTGTGTGTGTGTGTGTGTGTGTGTGTGTGTGTGTGTGTGTGTGTGTGTGTGTGTGTGTGTGTGTGTGTGTGTGTATTTGTGTTGCTTACATTTTTTCTTTTCATTTCAGGACACAGTCTCAGTTCACAGACCTAGTTTTTATGCCGACAGATTTCTGAAATTCATGGGTTCTACTGTGTTCAAAAAGATACACCGTGAGTCGCAGATCTAATTATCCACCTGCATTGTGCTTTTAACATTTTAATGAGGAATCGATTTTTTGCTGTTAGCTCTAAGAGGTGCCTCTTCAAAGAGAAAGAGGGGTTCTCTTCATACAGCCAAGTCAGCCTCTCTGGAGGTTCTGTCCCAGCAGAGAGAGGAGAAGGAGAAGGCCCTAAGCATGGACCACCTAGCTGTAAACTGTAGGTATAAATTAATGTCTTTTGCATGATACCGATGTAAATTTCTCTTACACATTAATATGTTTGCAGTAGTTTACAGCTCTTCCAAACATCCAGATGTTTTGCCAACATCTGCAGTTTCTTTTAAATCCACAAGAAATAAAGATCTCTCTGACAACAGGTAGCTGAAGGACATACTCACGTTACAGCAGCAATGTTTCAGCTCTGTTCAATAAATCCTAACCACATTCTTTTGTATGTTCATGTTGCAGTGGAGATCGGAGAGATTCGGCTTCAACGGTTGCTCTTGAGGATCCTCTGTCACCTCTAAGCAGCAGCCAGTCAGACTCAGAACTGGATGTCTACCTGGTACGAAATGCTACTTTTCTTCGGGGCCATACGAAAATGTTGTAAACCAACAAAGCTATAAAGGGTGGCTTCAAGCACGTATTCCATTTTGCATTGGGTCCTCTGATAAGGTTGTCCAAAACTGACACAGCTTATCCATCATGCATCTTCACTTGCCAGGGTATGATTTGCAATGCCAAAACATGAACATGTGACAGCCAGAGAAAATGGAGTCATTCATGTAGCTGGAGAAATTGTTTACTTTGATGGTGCTTTGACAGCTGCCATTTAAAAAAAATGAATTCCTCACATAGTTCCCTTTTATTTTCTTGTAATAATTGTAAATAATAATTTACATTGAAAACCAGGGATCCCTCCTCAATTTTTGTGTCAACCAGATGACTTAGTTGATCAATGATTTTTGTTTGAGCAGCCATAACCTTTGAGCAGTATTTTTCCCTCCCTCCCTTTCCCTCTAATACATTGTTGATGCAGTTTAAACAAGGCTTTTCTCTTTGTTTGTTTGTTTTTTGTTTTGTGTGTAACGTCACAACTGTACATACAGTATATATAAAAGTCCCTGCACGCCACCTTCCGTTATCCCGGTATGTGATATTTCACATTATCCTGGGACTTTGGTCTTTGGAGATTAGTTCCTGTGGAGGAAATCCAGAGGATGTTTGTGGACTCAGCAGAGCAGTGACCCCCTCCCCCCCTCCCCTCAGCCTGTGTCAGGCAGAGAAACCTCCAAGAATCCCTTTTTTTTTTTTTTTTTTTTCTAAGGCATTCCACTTACATAACCACAAAATCCTCATTTCGGCTTATGTGAAGCTGTTCTTCGGCACACGTTAGTTCAACTCAGGCTCTGTGTCTGCATGTTACTCTATTTTCAAAGCTTCTGAAAGAAGACAGTGATTTTTCAAACTTTAGAAAGAGGTTAAATAGGAAAAAAAATAAGATTATTAGATGATCTGTGCATCCATTTCCGAAGTTTCAATCTCGTGAACAGAGAAAAGAACATCCAACACATTGCATGTATCACTTTTCAGGCCAATGTGCTAACATAACAAGCGCAACTATTTTGTCTTTATAGAATATAGTGGCTGTATATTGTCCAAACACACCAGGAATTTTCAACTTTTCAATCAATACATTAAAGCTAAAGATGTAAATATTATCCATTTACTATATCTGCATAGTAGAGTAGTATAGTTTATCTTTTATTCCACACTTGGACCACAGGGGACTGCTGGTGCCTATCCCAGCTGTCAAGGGGCGAGAGGCGGGGTACAGTACACCATGGATAGGTCGCCAGCCTATCGATACGTCATAGTATTGTACTATGACGTATCAAAGACTATAATATAAGACTGTATTATATTAAAACTACTATAATTTGATTTTTGTAATTGCTAAAGGTACATTTTGTGAACTTTACATCTAACACAATTGTATCTATGCTCATGCAATAAGAAAATTTTAAATAAATTTCAATTCAATAGTCAGCAGACAGGGTGAAAATCATCTGCTTAACAAACTTAATTTTTAATATTACTAATTGACCCACTGTACTGTTAATAGATTTAAAAAGAGAGAAGTACAAAAGATATCAAATGAGGAGAAATTCTACCTTTTCTCTATTGAAGAACAATAATTATATCAATGGTATTTTCAAAACACTTGAAAAAGACACAAATAATGGAAAAATATTTTAGGATCCAGCAAAGTCCTTCAAAAATACTCTATTTATGACGTTTGATTGAAGTAAATTTCATGTACTGAGGATGTCAAGCTCCTGAAAAGGCCATTAACCCACTCTGTGTGTGTGTGTGTGTGTGTGTGTGTGTGTGTGTGTGTGTGTGTGTGTGTGTGTGTGTGTGTGTGTGTGTGTGTGTGTGTGTGTGTGTGTGTGTGTNNNNGCGTGTGTGCGTGTGCGTGTGCGTGTGCGTGTGCGTGTGTGTGTGTGTGTGTGTGTGTGTGTGTGTGTGTGTGTGTGTATGTACGTATACTTTCTTCTAGTGAAAATGGCCATGATTTTTGACCTTCTGGTTCCATGGTGACAAGTCAGACCTCACACTGCGCAACGCAAGCAGAAACAATTGCAACCGTGTGGCCATTATTCTGAGCCTCTGTGGCAGGCTGCTTGTTGATGGCTCCTTTTCAAGAGATATGAAAATATATTCTATGTACTGAACTGCTATGTCACTTAAAACACTAGCTAGATTTTCTTCTTACTGTACACTTTAAAATCTTCTAATTGTTCTTTCTTGATTGCTTCATGTTCATATTTCTGAATGGCTGGATCCGCGAAGAAATATTGTGTCTTATAAGTAAATCATATGAAAGAAACTTAATTATATTTTCATTTTATATGAAATACAAAAATATATTTTGCAAATGTGAACCTTCTGATTCAATCTCAATGAAAGGAATTAGGTGTACTATGTCCTCATGTGGTAAACTTGATTTTCGGATCAGTAATTTGTTCTGTCGATGTTGCTGCCTCATATTCTGTAGTATGCGATGTGTAAATTGACCAGTAAAATTTGCCATTGTGGTATGACTGGGTTTTATTTAAGCAAAACAGCTTAAACATAAGGTTAAATCATTTGCTTTCTGTCTATGTCATCCCTGAAGTTCCAAGGAACTGAATTACCTTTTATTTGTCTTTATTGTTAGGTGAAATGTTTATCAGGCTGCCCCAGTAATCTATACATGCTGTACAGTTAATCCACACTACTGCAGAAACTGTTCTGACAAGTCATGGGGAAAAGTGAAGTATTATATTTATCTTCCTGTAAAATCAATAACACATAAATAGATCTCTTGCAGATCATATCACAGATTTTTACAGAAACAACAAAACAAATGCGGGTTCATATGCCAACACTGCCTTTTAAAAAGTGCAATTATGTAAATAACCTCAGTTGAATTGCATAAAAGTTGCCCTTATATCCGCTATCCAAAAATTTGCTTTAATTTTACAATATCTTAGAATGGCAAGTATGTTAATGTTTAGTAGTCTGCTGACAGGAAAAAACAAGGAGAACTCTGTAACTTTTACAGGACATGACAGAGGGTTTCAGAAAGAATAGGATTTGGGTGTGGGATTTTGGATTTGTTTGGGTTTTTTTTTTTTAAATCATAATAAATCTGATTATTTTAAATGAACTTTGGAGAAACACTTCATGAAATGCCATGATAATCCACAAAGAAGAAGAAGAAAAGAAGAAGAAGAAGAAGAAGAAGAAGAAGAAGAAGAAGACTTCATGAAATATTTCCGGGTGAATGACTCAGAAGAATGGTTCCACTTGCCGCACCCAGAGAGTGTTATCCGAAACCGCTCTGCCTCTGCTGTCGCTATGCGCAACCCACCTGCAGTAACTAAACCCCGCCCACATACCTGAAAGAACCAGGAAGTCGTTATTGGTACGCGACGAAATCAAAATATCCACGAAGTTTTTGTTTCTTTTGTGACACGTCGTGTTCCATATAATCCATACACACTTTTATTTGAAGATTAGCCCACTGTCTTCAGAGACGGAGTTTTACCTGGTAAGTAGATGATGTTTAGATCGTCTCGATGTCGACGTTTTTACCCTGTTCAACCACGCTTAGTGCCATATTACTAATGCCTTTGGTCGTTCTTAGTTTCGTATTAACCGTGTTTAAAACCAAGACAAATTAAATTTGGTATTCTTTAAAGTAGACTTCTCTTATTAGCTTCTTTTTCTACATGTTATACAAATTCTACAAATATGTGTGGACTTGTCATTTATTGGGGCTTGGTCAACATGTATTTGTTAGCTACCTTTTAAACATACCAAGGCCAATATTTTGTGCTAATTGATGCAATAAGGTTTTTGATTTAATTAACAACGACAGATTCACTGAGAGCTGAGGTTGGTAGTAACCTTTTTCCTATTGGCTACATTTATCTAAATGAAGAACTTGTGGATGTTTTCCCCCGTCCACTTTATAGTACAGCCTGTAGGTATAGGTAAACGCAAACCGCAGGTTTTAGCTAATACATTTGTGTCTGTTTAGTTCAGATTGGATAATATACAGTTGTTGGCCTTTGATCTAGCCTTTTCGTTAAAAGATCAAAGGTCAGAGTTCTTCCGGAATCTGGAACATCACCAAAAGTTACTCATCTGTTACTTTGGCCAAATGCAGTTATTTCGGTAATAGATAAATGCCAGCTGTTACCTTCTTGGCGGAGTTAATTAAGTTTATTGCATACATTCAAGGTAGAGTATACTGTATGTATATCTGGATGTACATCTGGATGAAAATGGATGGGAATTAGCAGCTCACCTTTTTGTTTGCTAAAGCTGGCCGTACACCTATGGAGGTTTCTAACTTCTGTGCATGCATTGAGTCCCATAAACTGCAATCAAAGCTGGTTTGACATTCATGGTAGGCCTACTTTTGTTTCTGCAGATCTGATTTTACCACCTGGTCATCTGCTGTAGATTGTTGCGCGCACATGTACTCACCATTTCTCCTGCATCTGTCTGTCCGAGTTTATTTGTTTCCCTGTTTCTCTAAACTGTCAGTGCAGATTTTTGAGTGACATGTAGCCCTCTATCTGCCTTCCACATGCATAGCACACAGATTGCATAATGGCCTGGGGCCTTAGTAATGTAGCACGTGGGGGAAGTGACAAGGGGCAGAGAAACAAACTGCTTATGTAAAAGTATTAAGATGGCCAAACATACCAAGCTTACCCAGTGGAAATAAAAACAGGGCATTGTCAGAGTTTGTAAATGCTAAAAAACCAGCAACAGATGATCTTAATGGAAGACTGAGCTGCTCCCCTTTAGTATTTTAAATAGCAGGCTTATTAATAAATAAAGAGACGTGCCCTACAGAGTTGATGCATCTGTCATTCATAACTGTGAGCTGTTTTGACAGTACAAAAATGTCTAAGTGAATTAATCTGGCTGTCCCTCTTTTAAAAGTAGAACATTTTTGTTATTGCTGTATTGGATTTCATTGCCTCAGAATATGGCAGACGAAAGACTTATTGGTGCGTACTCTGATACTGCCAAGACTTGTTGCAGCAGGATTTCATATAAGCAGGTGTTCTGTTGCATTTTTCATTTCCAACAATAAGCAGCTGCAATACTGTTCATGTAGGAAATGTTGGTTCCTACTTGGTGACAGGAAGTCACACCAAAATTCATGGATGGTGTCACAGGAGTAAGGAATAAGGTAAAGGCATATGGATAAAGAAACTACAAGGTAATGATGGAGTTCATGCAAGTGAATTGCGTGAATATGTGTTAATTTTTGGCCAAATATTTGTTTTCTTTACAAATCTAAATCTTAATCTAGGTTCCTTTGGTAGAAGATGGCATATTAAGAACTGAAAAAAACCTCTTCTTCTCTCCTCTGTTGACCTGTTGGTATAAAAATAGATGTCAGCATCTTCAGACCCCTCTTTGAGTGCTGCGTGGGGTTTCTCTTGCTGAGCAAAATCTTCAGCAGCTCTCATGGCAGAACTACTCTTAGCCGTAATCCAGACGACCAAGCCGCTGGAATATAAATCCTGTCAGTAGGTTGTAGTGGTTGGCATTTCATCAAGAAGCCAGAGAGATTATTTATTTATTAATTTATTTATTTAAGACCTCACGGAACATTGCGTCTGCTGTCAGCTAGTCAGGACTACAAGACCTTGATCATTCTATCTGTGCACTATCCTATACCTTTGAATGATTAACATTTTACTAAACCAGTCAATTATTGAATATATAGCATTCAGAATATTCATTGCTGCACTTCATACAACAAGATAAGAAGAAAACATTAATTTTATCTTTTTAAATATTATGGTTTTAAGATTAGATATTGACTTGTGGTTTGAAAAGGTGCTTTGTGCATTCCTTTTGAAAGGATTTAATATTAATCATGCAGCTGTGAATAAAACCCCTTTAGGGCTATGTGAGGGAGAGGTAGATGGGACTGTCCGGGTGTAAATGGCAAGAAGACTAAGCCTAGATGTGGGATTATGGGAGGAGGGGATGGCGAACATTCACGATCTGACAGAGCTTAGTGCCACAATTACCCCGGCAGTGGCGGTATTGGTGGTGGACTGCATTTTCATTACTATAATGTTGAGAGGAGCTCCAGAATTATGTAAGAGTGACGTGCCATCATCCCCCTCACAGCCAGCCCACCGCCTGGCAGAAACGTGCCTGTCTTTTTTTTTTTTTTTATCCTCCTCCCGCAGAGAAGCCAAAAGGACATCTGTTGGAGTCATCTTTTTTAGATAGTAATCATAGTAGCCACGGCAAGGGACTGCACCACTCTGGAGGCTGATGTTGTGGCGCGGCGTCATGGAGGAACTGATATTCTGAGGTAGCAAGAAGGAACGAGGGAGCCTTGATTATGCAGAAGGAGCTGACCAAACGTTCTTTAGAAGACGAGCCATGGGAATATAGCAGCAGTCAGAGCTGGGTTCTGCATGCAAGGCAGTCAAGAGTAGAAATAGAAGATGAAGTTTAAAAAGTTCATCACGATCATGCAAGCAGCCATGGGCATTGTACCTCTGAACAAACGGGAGCTTCTGCCCCCGGGCAGGAAATTATGGAGACCTCCGGGGTGAGTTAGACTACTGCATTTGTTTATTGTGTTGTGGAGCATGTTAAGGGTTAGGTAAGGTTACGGGTTCATTCCACTTTGATGTTGTTGAGACTTTGGATTTTGACTATTATGTTTGTATCCAGGCATCCATCTGTCCATCATTTCACCTTCACTTATATTATGTATAGCTGTTGGAGCTCATCCTGTCATCAAAGGGTGGTCTCCAGACAGGTAGTCAGTACATCACATAGGTGTTTTAGGGGGATGCCATTTGGTAGGGGTCAGCATGATGCCATTAACAGCTGACACAGAACCACGTTTTGGCCTCAGTAAGTAGAGCATAAAGAAAAACAGTGCATTCTTATTTATTCTCATCCCAACACAAGGACTTTCTTTACCTTTTTTTTAAAATTTATTTTTAAGTTCAACCTGATGCAACCTGCAGGACTTACTACTGATTTACAGGCTGTAGTTCCTCATAGTACTGTCAGCCCCCAGTCACCCAGAGAGATGTTAACATTAATTAAAAAATAAGTATTCTACAATCATTGCTCTTCCTTAGAATAAGTCAGTGAGTGAATGCAGCAGAACCCAGCCTGTATATCCTAAAGATCAGAAAAAGAAAAGAATTTGGTGAACATCTCATGCTTTTGGACACGTGTGTGTGATTTGATTGATTCTGTGATTATAGTAGATTACTGACTGCAGATTTAACAACTGTTAGAAATGAATAGTTGAAATACTTTTTATCTGTCCAAACAGGGACCAGCCTGGTACAGATCAGACCAGCACATATCTGCTCAAGTGCAGCTGTAAATTCCGCTGGTCCAGAGAAGCACAGTACTTGTATCTTCGCCGTCTTTCTTCACGCAGCTACTCGGCTATTACAATGGTAAGGTATTATTTATAATGAATTACTTTATGTTTTTGCTTATTTATTCTTAAATGCAGGTAAAGGTATTTAAGGGATTTGGTTTGCCGTGACTTTTCTGTATTTTTCTAAAACTCTTTTGGTATTTTAAAATAAATTGCTGCAGTTTTACATTATTTGTCCTTAATAATCTGAACTATTTTACCTGTAGATTGTGGCTAGCATGTTAGCCTTATTGTTTGAAAGCTTAGTGCACTTGTGCAAATTTGTTTTTATTTAAAATGAGCTTTGTTCTGGGTGGATAAATAGCTTATTTTGTGTGTGTGTGTGTGTGTGTGTGTGTGTGTGTGTGTGTGTGTGTGTGTGTGTGTGTGTGTGTGTGTGTGTGTGTGTGTGTGTGTGTGTGTGTGTGGTTTAGCCAAATATTAGGCAACAAAAAACACCAAAATCAGAAGTGTTAAAGTGTTAAAGTTTGCTTTTAGATGCCATGAACAAGTAATTTTTTGAAAGCATTTGATTTAATGACTGCCACTCTAGAGTATATTTTATCCACTCTATTTTAAGTTTAATCCTCTGTAGACATTAGCGTTTTACATTAGATTGTTTTTAGCTTGTCTTTCATTCTATGTTTTTGTAATATGGAATTAGTGTGTGTGTGTGTGTGTGTGTGTGTGTGTGTGTGTGTGTGTGTGTGTGTGTGTGTGTGTGTGTGTGTGTGTGTGTGTGTGTGTGTGTGTGTGTGTGAGTTTGTGACTCACAGCAGGCAGCCTCAAATCCATTCGAGGTTTGGGCTGATCCATTTGGGGAATATTACAGGTGCATATGATTTCCATAAATGTATGTTTAATGTCATTACTGACTGGTTGTTACGTAGAACTAATTTGTTATTTTTCAAGAGTTGAGTAAAATTAAAGTCCTCCAGCACTGTTTTGTCTTTCTGACAATTATCATCATTTCCTTTGCGCCTACACTTCTTGAACACCCCTACCCCCATTTGTTTTAATGTCAACCGAGCCAAGAGTCGGTGCGATTGCACTGGTCTGATCTTTGTGGGGTTTATTTATTTATTTAACAAGTAATACGACGATATTAAAAACAAACGAACGAAAACGGTAAAAAAGTTTGTTTAAAATAGTCAGTTTCTTTGCAGTTTTTTATTGGCTCGGAACATCTCTAAGCCCTTATAGTTATAGTTTTTTGGTACAAGTCCCAAACTGTTCAAAGTTCATGATGCCAGTAAACGGAGGGGGTCTGCTTTCTTTGAACAGATACGCGACTCAGTATTTTACCGTAAGTACTTGCATAGCTACATTTGAATTATTTGTAAATACTTTTAAACTTAGAAACAGTAGTCTTGCTGTAAGAGCGCTTCTATGTGTTTATGGTCTAATCGCGAAGTTTTCCATGAATGAAGCTTGTCGCGTATCGCGCTGCTCCTGCCGTAATAGCTGTCATCTGCTGTAAAGAAACGTGTTCAAATGTAATAAGCCGTCTTTTGAAATTTTGTTCAGTTTTTTAGTTTGGTTTCACCCGCCTTTTTTCTTTTTATACGCAATATTCGGTCGTTGCTCATGTTTGGATGGTTCTAGGTTTTTGCTTTGTTTGTTTTTGCCTTGTTTTTTTTGTTGTTGTTTTTTTTTGCCTTGTTTGTTTTTGCCTTGTTGTTGCCCGTTGTAACATTACAGAATAGGCGATTGTATTTTTGTATCACTTCAGAAATAATCTACTTGTGAATTACAGTGTAATACACGTGTTTTCCCGCCAGGGGGAGGAATTGTTCAAGCTTCCTGCTCTTAGTGGTTGAAAGCGTATTAAAACCAAAGTTTTGTGTGTTAAATAAGAATAAACAAGAAACCAAACATATCCTACAGACCACTGCAAAATTATCAGTTTCTCTGATTTAACTATTTATAAGTATATGTTTAAGTAAAACGAACGTTCTTTCTTGTTCTATAAACTACTAGAAACACCAAACCCCTATTCTAAATACAAACATTGTCATTTAGAGCATTTATTAGCAGGAAATGAAAAAATGGTCCAGTGTTTATAGACTTAAGATAATAAAACAAGATCCTTTTAATTCAAACAACATATTACCAATGTTTCAGAAATCGGTATTTGGCATGCTCTCCACTGGTTTTTCACATTGCTGTTGGGTGGCTTTGTGAAAGGGGTGTCAAACTCATTCCCATCACTGAGGGCCACATTAGCTTAAGGGTTGCCCTCAAACGGCTGCATGTAATAGTAAGACAGTATAACTGTAACCAGATGCAATGTTAAATAAATGTAACTACTCTTTAATGTTAAATAACTGAATTTATTACTTATTCAAATTACAAATATTACATATGCATTTGCATGGATGTAAAAAAAAAGTATGTTTAATAGTTGCTCTGTTATAACATAAATCCTTTTAAATTGTCAGGTTAAGAAACCCACAGTACTCCATCAGTCATTGATCCAATATCCAAGTGAATAAAGAAAAATATCATCCAACACTAACACTAACTGACATTAACGTTATTCAAAACCTTCTTGTTACAGTATAGAGAGGCAGAATAACAGAATAAGTACAACCAACAAATATGAGCTGCTAAGAACATGTGTGACAGATGTAACATTTCACAAAAACAAATGGCTGCACACAGCCTTGCAGATTTGTCTGCATAAACACATAAACCAGTCAACAGAGGTTAGGTCAGAATAAGAGAAAACAGCAACATAGTTAGGTCAGAATAAGAGAAAACAGCAACATAGTTTAGATCTACTGGGCTAACTGAGACCTTGAGAGTGATATTTCGTACTGTCTCATGTGCAAACGTGTACCAGTATGACAATAAAGCTCCTTGAATCCTTGAATCCTTGAACACTAAATACATTGCTTTACATATAAAATAGTATAAGTAATAAAATAACAAAACATTCAGTCTGTTAGTCTGCTACCACTCTGCAGGTGAGGAAAGGATCCGACGCTGGTGCAGCTGCCTCATATACGCTGCTGATTGCGATGAGCCACAGGTGCGCCCTGTCACCAGTGAAGACCCAGGCTTCCACGCTCCCTAGTGGACAAAAACAAGAACACAAAAACCCCCAACACATAATACCCCCAAATATGCAGGAACCTAACAGCAATCCCAATCATTAAATTGTATACAGTTTAACTATTATTAACTTCTTGCTTGAAGTACATTTTATGTTTTAATTAGGTTTTTCTATGCGTTCTCTGGCTGTCTGACACCATTTTTCCGTAACCAGTGGGTCAGTGTCTCGTTTTAGGTCTTGTGCGGAGGCAAGTTATATGTTATAACTATAAGTTATAGCTATAAGTTAACTATAATAAGTTATATATGTTATAACAGCATGTAGCATGGGTTGTCATTAGTGATGCGTGCTCCTACTCACAGACCTTCAGTAAACACTGCTTCAAAAAAGGCATGTCTGCAAAAGACTTTGAAGCTTGGGCAATTTCTTCAGCCACAAAAAAAGCTAGCTTTCACTGCCGCAGTGTTTTGCGTTGTGCGTTTTGTGAACACATCCTGCTGCAATCGTAGTTTTCCTTTTAATTCCTGGACAATGGTTTTGTTTTTCTGAAAACAGAGCTTTGGCATACTCAGCTCCGTTGTTTGGTATCAAAAAACCGACACTAATTGTACTCTTTGTTAACCGACACTCCCTGGTAACACAAAAGATATACCACGTTCTTGATCTAGTGGTCCTTCATCCACACCTTGATGAACCTACCTACACTATATTACCAAAAGTATTCGCTCACCTGCCTTTACTCATACTATTAACTGAAGTGCCATCCCATTCCTAACCCATAGATTAACCCATAATTTAACCAATTTTATTATAATAGAGCTGACAGTTGACTGTGGAATATTTAGGAGCGAGCAAATGTCACGACTGGATTTGTTGCACAGGTGGCATCCTATGACAGTTCCACGCTGGAATTTACTGAGCTCCTGAGAGCGGCCCATTCTTTCACAAATGTCTTGTTTCACAGTCTGCATGCCTGAGTGCTTGAATTTATCACTATCACTTGGCCAGGCCAAGTGATTAGGACACCTGATTCTGACATTGAATGGGTGAGCGAATACTTTCGGTAATATAGTGTATGTGGATAAAGGACCATTTCAAGTAAGTGCCGACTTCAACTTTTGTTTGAACCCTGATCCAAGACCATGTCCTTCCTGAAGCTAAACTTACAGACCCCCCACTCCATAAGTACTCTATCACAACTGTTACCTTTGTCATAGGTAGCTTTACGAGGCAGATTAAATGGGCCCTTTTTCAAACGATCAGTGATTTTGATGATGGTCTGACCATACTAGCCACTTTTCCATTGCCATCTGAACTACTAGTAATTCCCGATCGCCTGTATATGAGTGAATTTTTGTTAACACAAGCAGACAGAGAAGATAGCACCCAGACCGACATTCAAAGCATGAACCTCCACGATGAACTGAGCTTAGGTTCTGGTTGCTGGAAGATTGGTGTTTTCAAGAATCTCCGCTAAAGATCGTTTATGGCTTTCTTTGCTGCAGGGGACCAAAAAAAGGAAAAATTAGTTGATGTTGTAAAGGTGCCTATAAAAATGAGCAAAGCCAAAAAAGCTTTGCAACTTGAGATATTGTTGACCACCTGCATTTTCACAGGACCCATTTATCCATCATAGAGGGAGCATGAAACTTACAGTTTTGGCCATAACAATTAGCTATTGAGAAAGTAACCCATTCAAAACCTGACAAAAACAACTGACTTGTGTATGTGGTAGAAAAAATTAAAGTCTTACCCAAATATTTAAAAACACAAACACAACCAAGTCTTGAGGCATTAGTTAATGAGTGGTATATTCAAGTGCTATAAATAACACCTGGGTTTGCCAAATGCCATCTTTCACTCATTGCTGTTGCAAATGCATTGTGAAAGTCTTAATTTAGCAAAAACCTTGGCCTCATTCATCAGATTGGGGCTAGTGGAGATCATGAGAAGCGGTAAGCGGTTCTTTACCGTGATATCATTGTCCTGTGTAATCCATGCCCTTAAAGAACCCCCACCCTTCAGCTGTTGGGTAGGAGGGGGAGATAATGCCCAAGTGGAGAGCCTCAGAGATGTAGTTATTCTCCTTTCCTCCTCCTTTCTGGTCCTTTTAGAGCACAGAAAAGGCCCTTCGGTGAGCTAGAACCAGGGTTTCCCTGGGGGTGTCTTTTGAGGTAGGCTGTCCAACAGCTTTTGGAAAACAGGTAGTGATTTAACATGGTATAACAGCTTAACACAACAGAGAGCCTTTTCACAGAAATATCATTTAGTCAGTCTTATTTCATTCACACAGTGCTGTTGGCTTCACAGAGTTGATAATGCGACTAGACATCAGATTTTTCTGCAGGCCAGAATCAAAATCAGTTGTCATGGCTGAACTACTAGCACAAATCATGTCCCTATTCCACTGGGCATATCAGTGTGTATAGTTTATTTTTTACGTACCTAAAACTCGGCAACCCTTATGTGCTATAATCTGCACTCTGAGCATGTTTATTGCTGAATTGACTTTGCCAATGGGTGAATCAACACTAAAAGTTCTCATAAGCCTGAAGCACCATTTGTGTATTGTTGTGGATGTGGACAAGTGCCGGACTTGTAATGTTGTGTGTTTACAACGACTGCAGACGATGGGATTTATGCTAAATGTAGGCCAGCAGATTCCCTCTTACGTCAAAGGCAGGCAGGCGGGCAGATGTAAGGAGAGCTGCTGGTGTTGCGCGGCTTTGGCTATGGAGGAGGCAGCACTACACATCAGGCTGCCAGAGCACTGCTGGCAGTAAGCAGAGACAGACACAGATAGGAAGAGACGCAGAGAGCCAGTGATGAAGACTGTCCTCAGCTTACACAGGAAATGGGCTCATGCAGTGAAGACCATACGTATCCTTCAGGGACTCGTAAGTTTGATTGCACAGCTTTGATCAGATCTGTGACCTGACTCAGGTCTGGGCTGAGTTCAGTTGCCTTAGTGATACATTATACCCTATACCCTAGGATCTGAAGAGCTATTTTTGGATAATTGATCATTATTTTATTTTTTTTGTGTGTTTGTTTCTTTTTTTGTTTTATATAAAGGTTCATTCTGCTTTAAGGAGACATATATAGGTATATGAAAGACATATAATGATATAACCGGTTGGTAGTTTTATTAAATGGGTAACACCAAAGTAATATTTCTCATGCCATTTTGGCATGGAATTGTCCCTCACCCCATTGACAGCATAGCAGACAACTAAGGTTGTTTCTTCTGAATCCTTGTTTAACAACAGCATAGGCTATTTACCTGTTAACTTTGTGTCAAATAATGCTGATAGTAATCTTTGTTTTTCTACCCACAGAACCCTGTCATGGAGGAGACCGTGTGGGAGCAGTACACTGTGACCCTGCAGAGGGTGAGTCCATCTGCCGCAAATCACACCAGAAATGATGTGATTAAATTCCAACCGTTATGCCCTTTGTTTTAAAGGCTTATTAGTGACTTGACAGGAGGAGTTTATAGTAAAAGTGCACCGAGGGCTCAGATTACAGATTTTCAGTCTTCTTGAGTGGTTAAAGCGGTTAGACTGTAGCGTTTATAATTCAGTCAGTCAGAAAAATCTTTACTGACAAACCCAGCAGTCACTTCAAAGGACATAATATTTTTTTTATTACATTTTTTACATTCCATTGTTTGGTTGGTTACTTCTTAAATACTTAGTACACGTCACAAAGTGAACAAATTCAGTGCTGCGTGTAAAAATGTGAATGACTATGTGGAAGCAAACCAGTTGAGCTTAGATAATCATCCCGATGAGTCTCGTGCTCAAGTTCACTGATGCCAGAAAAGCAGATTTAGTGCAAAAAAAAAAGTCCTTTGCTGCAGGCTTGCAACCTTTTACTCAACTACAGCCAGCTGTTATGCCCTGCTTCGTAGATCTGTTTTTTTCCTCTTTAATCATTTCATGTCTGGGGAGACATTTTTATTGTTCAGGTTTGAATGCATAATCTTATGATACCCAAAATGGTCACATTGCACTTAATTGTTAAAGAAAGTAGATTTTATTTATTATATTTCAAAATTACATTATACACACAGCAGAACTTGGTAACTTTCACTTAAGAACTGTTTAAAAAAAAAAAAGCCAATGATATGACCTTGGTATGTGCATGTGTACTCACTCATTATTCAGAACATTACCCTGCTATTCGTTTCTTCCAATTCAATTTTTATTCTTTGCCTTATTAATATTGCTGAAGTAATACGATGCTGCACAAATATCTGCTAGCCTATGCACATAGCCCTTACGTTCTTGTATTTCCTTGAAATTTATATTTGATCAATCCATATTGCGTTTGTTCATTCAGTGGTTTCTTATTTAGCACATTATCACTTCTAACATAACATCAAACTGACCAAACAGAATGAAACAGTTAGTGAAGGTCTCGCCCTTATTTTATTAATCAGCACACATTTCAAATTGCACATAAATCCTGTCATCCCTCATTGCAAGAGATTAGAATCACAGAGGTATGCTTTCTGGGTTTCTATAGTCTTTACTTTCATTTTTAAATCTATTTGGATAGTGCTGTGCTGTTTTCTGTAATATTCTGATATCTGGGGATCTTCAAGTCATTTTCTAATGCACACACGTTTTGCTTGCTATTGAAATAAGCTGAAATGTTGAGACATTTCTATGACACTCCCCAGTTTACGGCCTCCTGCTGTTGTCAATTTTCATTATATAAAAATTCTTTTCAGGAGGCTCCTTCACTTCGTGTTTTTTCTGTGTAGTTTCCTGTGTGTTTTCTCCCACTGTTTGTGTGGCCATCTGTTAGATTCAGAGCAAAGTGGTGAATTGTTTTTAAGTACAGATGGAAGGGAGAGGATAAAGAGCCAGGGTCATCAAATCTCTGACCTAATCTCATCTGGGCAAACTGGAGCAGCGGCAGGTAGAATTAAAGCTGAATTATGCTTACAAAGAAGTGGGGACTTGGATGATCTAAATCGGAACTGATTTTTGATGTTGCGATTTTTTTTATCAGGTTTTGATGAGTGATTTAAAATCACAAGCTTACAAACATTATTAACTGCATGAAAATCATGCAGCTCCAGAATATGCATATGCAGACTTGTAATGCAGTCACACACCATTGTAGGTGCATGTGGGATTGTGTTCCATTGAAATCTCTCTATCATTTACACATATACTGTAGCCGTAGTTATGCAGTGTGAGCTAGCACACTATGGCATTTCAGGATAATACCCCACATGATTACCATGTTTTCTTTTTATTTCAGGATCCAAAAATGGGCTTTGGCATTGCTGTGTCGGGGGGAAGGGACAACCCGAATGAGGAAACTGGCGAGACATCCATTGTGGTTTCAGATGTCCTGCAGGGGGGACCTGCCGATGGGCTGTTATTGTGCGTGCTGTTGTCGGTCATTGATTTGCTTTTGAGTTAAACAAGTTCAGAACACTCAAAATAAATGTCTGGCAAGTTAAAATTATGAATTGATGACATTTTATTCAAAAGGATAATAATCAACCCAATTGACATATTATTTAAAAAAATAAATAATAATTTTCGGGCCCTCTTAAAATTGTATCTGCATCATCAAAGAGGCCTCATTTTACAACTAGTGCATCAGTGATACTAAACATGTGCATTTGTCTTTTATGTTTAGTGAGAATGACCGTGTGGTGCAGGTGAATGCCATCCCCATGGAGGGGGCCAATCACTCCTTTGCCGTCGGTACGCTTCGGAAGTGTGGCAAAGTGGCAAAAATTGTAAGTAAAAATTGTTTAAATGTTGTTTTAATAGTATTTATGTTTGTCTTGTATTTGAACATCATCTAAAAACGTTGGACGTTGGACCATACTGGACCTCTTTGCTGTAAACACAAAATTGTTATTATATACATCAAGAATGCAGTTGTTTCATTTTGATTTGGTCAAACCAATATTTGCTTGGTTTGTGCCTTCAGTGCCAATCCTGCTGTTTTTATCTCATCTTATTTCAGGGAATTTTTGGGATATTAATTTTTGGTTGTGCTTTGGTAGATTTGAGAAGTTGTGATGGCTTTTTGCGGAATGAATGCATTGTTTGTTTTTATTTATTTTTATCACCAGACTGTCAAGAGGCCCAGAAAAGTTCCAGTCAATCTGCTCAACCTTCCCCCATCGCCTGATGACAGAGTCTTCAACAGTGACTACAACGATGATTACAACTATGACCCAGACCGCCGCAGTGTATACAGTGGTGGGCGTGAACACAGTGCAGACAGGGACCGGGGAAGGGGAGAGTACATGGATGGTGGTCACCAAGGTCGTGAGCATGATTACGACAGGGACTATGATAGGCGGGAACGTGGCAGGAGCACAGAAAGAGATTTGAGCCCAGGTCGACACTACAGGCGAGATGGTAGCAGAAGTCGTACTTTAGACAGAGATTTTAGCCCAGATCGGCCACGTGACTACAGCCCAGACAGAAGATATCGCAGCGAGCGCGCACTAGACCGAGCAGACTACAGTCCTGATCGGCGCTACCGCAGCGAGCGTGCTATCGATAGGGAGTACAGCCCAGACAGACGCTACCGCAGTGAGAGGGCCCTTGATCGAGACTACAGCCCAGACAGACGTTACCGAAGTGAGCGGATATTAGACCGTACCAACAGCCCGGATCGCCGTCACAGAGGCGTCACAAATAGCCCACCTCGAGGCCGAGAGCGCAACCACAGTTTGGAACGAGGACGGGATCCCATTCCTCCTGATCCCAGGAGGTACGATGAGCCTCCAAAACGAAGTGGTAGCAGAGATCGCTTAGAACGCTCGCCTTCTCCCCCCGCCATGCCCATTCCACTCCCGCGTCCCGCACAGGACGTACAACCCCTGGAGAAACCATTAAATGTTCTGCTGGTGAAGAACCGCCCAAGTGAAGGTAAGGCATTAATAATTTTATGTTGTAATTTTGCTCTGAGTTAAATTGTAAACAGACCTGCTTATGTGTGGATAGACGAGAAGATGAGCTTCTTTGTTGAGTCTTTGTTGCCTTTTCTAGAGTATGGCCTTCGTCTGGGCAGCCAGCTCTTCATCAAAGAGATGACCAACACGGGACTGGCCAGCAGAGATGGCAACTTGCAGGAAGGTGACATCATCTTAAAGGTAGGATGAAAAATCTATTATTCATGGACAGAAATGATTATCTTGTGTTTAACATACAATATATTACTCAAGAAAATCTGAAAAACTTTCATCTGCTCTCCGCAGTGGAGAGAGATCATCATGCAGTCATGACAGACTTCACATTCAAGAAAAGGTTTATATAGTCAGAATAGAACTGAAATTAGTCACTATTTGTATTTTCAACAAACATCTCACTTATAATACAGTAGTCCCTCGCCATATCGCGGTTCACCTTCTGCAGCGGATTTTTTTATGTGTATAAAGTGCTGTATTTTACGGGGTGAGTAATCATTGAAGGCAGGTTTACACCGGGTGCGTTGCATCTCCGCCTGGCCGTTCAGACTGATTTCTGTCGTCTGGCAATTTACACCGGCTGCGTCCGCACTGTGCGGCTCCCGACAGGATGCTGAAAACGAAATCACGTATGACCGCGCGATTATGAGGCCGTAACATGTATTTGAATAGTGAAAAATTGAAAGATCACTATTTTGCAGATTTTGTTTTATCGCGGCGGGTTTTCAGAACGTAACCGAGGGACCAGTGTATATGACAAAAGATTTTTTTTCTCCCTTATTGTCCTTTATTTGATGTTGTGTTTTTTAAATTTTCTCTGTGTTGCATTGTTGTGACTGCACAGGATAGGACAGTGCCGAATGTTTAAGGCTATATGAGTTCCTCCATCCCAGCTGACCCTTCTGCTGTACATGATCTGCTGTACATAATCTCCTATTTTACATTGACATTTACATGGAAATTATTGCTTTTATTCTACCTCCACAGCAACTACTGCACTGTTTCCGGCAGTAGGCCTCCTATGGCACATAATCTACTTATTTTTTTTTGTCACTTAGTCAACATATGACCTTTACTACATAATTTGCCTTGCCTTATTGTATATTTTCAGTTCTGGTATTTATTACTTAATGTACTGCTCTTTGCTCTCTTCTTGGTCCTTTGGGGAGAATTTTTTTTTTCTCAACCTAATTCTCTCTTTCTGCCAGATTAATGGTACCGTGACTGAGAACCTTTCCCTCAGTGATGCGGGGAAACTGATTGAGAAGTCTCGTGGGAAGCTGCAGCTCGTGGTGCAGAGAGACAGACGACAGGTGTTGGTTCGCCTCCCACCAATGGAAGACAGCGACTCAGAGCTTGATGGTGAGAGACTTTCCAAACTGAAAAGCAGCAGGTCCTATCCTGTGTAGAGGCAGACCTTTCGAATGGCAACCATCCACCATCATCATCATGTAAACCCACTTCTGGATGTGCTTCATTTGAAATAATTGTGCAAATGTTGGTGTTGTTGTTGTTGTTGTATCGGATCCACAAAACATGTTTTTCCTGCATAAAATAAAAGTTTTACTCACACATTGGTATTTAGTATTATTTAAATATTAGTTTTTTAATGTGGATAAATTCAGTATTTGATTATTTGAATTATATCAGTTATCTTGAAACAAAATAATTTTTCCACTGCCAATGATCACTCACTGCTTTTACTTATACCTTTACACTGCCTTTTTAAAGTCACATGACCAGATGACGTTCTTCCATTGGTCAGAAACAATCTAGATACATGGTGTGAGTGGATTGTTCACTGACCTCATGTTTATAGGGTGGTAGCCAGAAGACTTGACCCATTTTGTTTATTTTTTGGACTCTGCCTGTGTGTGTGTGTGTGTGTGTGTGTGTGTGTGTGTGTGTGTGTGTGTGTGTGTGTGTGTGTGTGTGTGTGTGAAGGGACTCACCTCACGGTGCAGGGTGATTAAATTTCCTATCATAATCCCACTGCTGGGTATGACAGAATTTCATTAAGTTAAGATTTGCACTGCAGCGGTTGGTGTTTGTCATTCACCTTTGTGTAAAGAGGGAACACTAGGATCTGATTGTGTGTGTATACTAGAGAGAGAGAGAGAGAAATTTCACCCATTTCAAATCATCCAAAGTGCATCAATTTATTTTTGTGTTCTACTGATATTGTTCTTCATCAATCCCTCCACCGAAGCAATTTGTGCAGGGACTATATTCTTTTCTGTATACTGTTGTTAAAAAAAAACTTGTCTTGGAACTATTTCATCACAAAACTGGGCCTGCTGACTGCTGTATCCTCTGTTTTTGGGTGTTTCAGCAGGTCATTGATTTCCCCTACCTCGGGGCAATATGAATCATTTAGTCACATTATATAATTTAAAAAACAAAGCCACAGATAAGTTTAAAAAATTATTTCCAAAGGACATTGATGTGATGTGATATTCAGCCTTGTTTCTTGTTTCTTGTTTTTTTTGTTTTTGTTTTTTTTTTCAGATATTTCAGAGATTGAGTCATACCGGTCCTATTCTCCACAGGAAGATAGACGGGGTCACCACTCTGATCTTTCTTCCCACTCCTCTAATGAGAGGCTGCGAGAAAAGCCCAGGTGAGATGTCATTTAAACTGTAACCAAGAAAGTGTTTTACTACCATTTTTTTTTAATCATCTGGAGTTTCAGAGAATTTTTTATCATTTATAGAGTGGATATCAGTCCATTCATACCACGATCCCTGCTGTGATTTTATAATCTTTGTGTTTTAAATACAGTAGGAAATCAGGATATTGTGGGATTATGTTTATTTGTGCTTAATAAAGCTTAAAAAGTTCCATCACATTATCACATATTAATTGCTGGAGATTAAGTTAAGAGATTTGAAATCTATGCCATTTATTAATTTAACCAATTTTATAATGTAAATTAGCGTACATATTTTAATCACAGCGACTACATTAAATTGGTCAAGTCATGTCAGGCTCTCTGGCAAATTTCAGCTGCACGTCTATAGACTGTTTCCTAAATTTCATATTTTAAACACCAGGGAGGACCCATCTAGTAGATTGGCAAAAATGGGTGCCATGGCGACACCATTCAAAGGCCTCGACAGGGAAGAGCAGCCTCCTTTGCCTCCAGAGAGGGAGGAGCCTCAGTCAGAAACACCTCCAGGTAAAGATGTTTCTATCTAAATTCACAGATCCTTCCATCCATCTTCTTGCGCTTATTCGGAGTTGGATTATTATTAGGCTGTAGTCTTAGCAATAAAGCCCAGAATTCCCTCTTCTTGGCCATTTCATCAAGGTCTACCAGTGGGATTCTGAGGTGGTCTTAGACCAGCTGAGACACATAGTCCTTTCAGTATGTCCTGGGTCTTCCCTGGGGCCTCCTCCTAGTGGGACATACCCAAAAATTCTTATTAGGGAGGCGAACCAGGAGGTATAACCAGATCCCTGGACCTCACCTGCTCCTCTCAATGCGGAGGAGCAGCAGCTCTACTCCGAGCTCCAACCGGATAACCACAGCTTCTTTTTCTACTCAGACACCCTGCAGAAGAAATTTCTGGTTTTCCCACCTCATTAACATAGGAAAGTAACTCAACTAGTAAATCAAGAGATTTGCCAGTCTATTTTTCCCCTCACTCGTAAACAAGACACAAAGATCCTTGAACTCCTACTCTTGGCACAGGATCTGTTCCCCAATCTGGAGAAAGGCACTTCACCCTTTTCGACAATTTGGTTGAAGGTCTGAGAATTTGTTGTTGAGAACTCTCTGTGGTCTGTGCGTTAAAAAGTCCACTAATCACAGGAGGAGCTGATCATCCAGCTAAAAGTGGGAGGAGAGTTTGTGAGCCAAGATGTGAGGCTGGAGGGTATTGAATGTGGAGGAGAAATCAGCAAACAGTCTAGCTGGTGGAACGGTCTGTATAAATTGGGCTGTTTCAAAGTGTCCAGAATGAATATTTTTGCATCATCAATGCCTCCGCTCATGCAGTATGCAATTTAAAAAGGGTCAATCTATGAGTTAATTACTCTGTTGCTGTGTTGTTTTACAATCCTCTCCATAGCCTTCATCACAAAGGAGGTGAGAGCCACACATCTAAAGTCACTGAGTACTTTGGTTGTACTCTTCCTTGGGATGAGGATGACTTTCGAGTGTTTCCACAGATGAGGGGCTATGTAGCTGTCGAACAAACTTTGGAACAGGCTCTGAAAAACACCTCCCAGCTCTACTGCACAATGCCTTAGCACAGCTGATGTTGTCCGGGCCAGGTGAGCTGGTCTCCCTGGTCCTCCTCAGTGGCCTCATCACATAAGGAGGTGAATACACAGTCAGTGGGTTGAAGCGTGGTCGGATCTCTTCCAGCTGTTCCTCTCAAACATGGTGTAGAAGGAATTGATGTGATTGGGTAGTGATGCAGGGTTGCTGCCATCTACCTGGATGGTGTAACAGTAGTTGTTAGCCAGTGGAAAAAGCCCCTCTTCTTTTTGTTGGGGACTTCCGTGAGCTCCTTGGTAATCCAGGGTTTATTTGTTGGGGATAGACTGTTACAGTTTGGTGGGGATAATGCTGTCCAAACAGAAAGAGATATATGAAAAGATTGTTTTAACTTGCTCCTTGATGTTTGTGTTGATTTGTTAGGAGTTAGAAGGTTTTGGCTCTCCTGATGATGGGGAGAGTCCAACAGACCTGTATGCATCTGAAACTGACCCAAAGCATTTATCTTCCCCATGCATCTGGTACATGTGATATACTGCTGAAAATCTTTTAGGGCTTTCCCAGGGCAACAGTGGTTGAAGTCACTCAGGATACATTTTGGTTAATTGTGTTCAGTGGCAGTGGCAGCATTATCCCTGGAAGAATGTATTCCAGAATGAGAAAAAGCTGTGGAAATTCCTTGGGAAGATAGTGGGGGCTGAGAGAGACGACCAAGAGTTCAATGTCTGTGGTGCACAGTTTCTCCCTTACAATGACCGTTTCCATGAGAGAAAAAAGTTTAACAGAAGTAGTATCCAGAGAGGTCCACAGGTGACTACAGAGTCCGTGGACACAGTGTTCTCAGCGCTAATGAAACTACTACATATTGCAGCGGTGAGAGTGTGTTCGTGGAGTCAAGTATGTTAACAGTTCTTGACGGGTTACAAAAACATACAATACTGTACACACAGACTAGACAAAAGACGCAAATAAAGGGAAACTGTTCTGCGAGCCAGCTGGTTGACCAAACGAGCAGCAACCTGACCCCGGAAAGCTGTTCGGAACAGGACAATGATCAACGTCTGGTGTAGGATAATGTAGACCAATGTTATCACTCAATCATAGGTTGTTCTTTTGAGCTTCACTTAATCTGGGCTCTCACCTAGTTTGCCTTAGGCGACCCTACCAGAGGCTTGAAGCCTCAGACAACTGAAATGTCAGTTTTTCTCCTTTTTGATTACAGTACCAGCTGTAACTGCAGCCCCAAAGTTTCATGCTTCTCCTAAGGCGCCACGAAAGCCAAGTGCAGAGGACCTGGAAGTGTACGGGTCAGTATATAACAACTATAATAAATAAAACATTAATTTCGACCTTATGCATTTGAACACCTCTCCTGGTGCTCTTAAGGAAGGAGTTATGTTATTTACGGTAATTTTTTCCTTTCCACAACCATTGCTTGTTTTTTTTTTAACATAGGCCAGGCACGGTGATGGTTCGTTTCCATAAAGGGGACAGTGTGGGTCTGCGGTTGGCAGGAGGAAATGATGTGGGCATCTTTATCGCTGGCATTCAAGAGGACAGTGCAGCAGAGCAGGAAGGACTGCGTACAGGAGATCAGATCATGAAGGTTAGGTGAAACTTTGTTGGCCACCTATGTTCACACATGCGAGGAATTATCTTTTGGATGTTGATGTCACTCTAGGATCAATGATTGTTGATAGGGTTTGTTCAAATGTATGATGTTCTATGTTAAAGTACTGTTACCATCTGACTCAGGTGAACAACATTGACTTTAGAGGCATGGTCCGGGAGGATGCAGTCCTCTACCTTCTGGAAATTCCCAAAGGAGATGATGTGACCATTCTTGTTCAGAGCAAACCTGATGGTGATCAATTAAATAATTTCAATTTATTTCTCATTGTCATTTATTTCTATATTTACCTGTAATGTAAGGATCAATCGAGATTAATTTTATTCCGTTTCAGTATATGAGGACATTTTGACATCTGGAAGAGGAGACTCTTTTTACATCCGGACCCACTTTGAATATGAAAAGGAAGTTCCACAGAGCCTTCCTTTCACCAGAGGAGAGATCTTCAAAGTGACTGACACACTTTACGATGGCAAACTGGGTAACTGGTTGGCAATTCGCTGTGACAATGACAACCAGTTGCTGGAGAAAGGAATCATCCCAAACAAAAGCAGGTGTGCGTGCCAATTGCATGCATAGATCTGCATTTCTTGTTTAAGTCTTTCTGTGCGTGATTGTACGTATTACTAAATACAGGGTTTTTTTGTTTGTTTGTTTGTTTTTGCTACAGAGCAGAGCAAATGGCCAACGTCCAGAACGCTGCACGAGCAGCATCAGGCAACGACCGGGGAGACTTCTGGAGGCTGAGAGGACAAAGGGCAGCAAAGAAGAAAGACTTGCGTAAAAGCAGAGAAGACTTAAGTGCAACTCCAGTCACAACGCGATTCCCCGCCTATGAGAAGGTGGTCTTACGTGAAGGTATTTATCATTGCAGATCATTATCAAATACCTTTTTTTAATTTTGGATTGAAAGTCCAGTCTGTTTTGTTAGGTTGTAACTGAATTTTTATTTCATAATTTTATGTATAAATATATATATATATTTTTTTTCTTTTTCAGCTGGTTTCAAGAGACCTGTGGTCATATTTGGGCCTATTTCTGATGCGGTAAATGAAAAACTAGCGAATGACATGCCAGATGATTTTGTCATTGCAAGTAAGTGGTCACTTAATCCCCTGTCATGCTGCAAAAGGCAAGAAGGCGATGTTTGTTAGGTTTGTGTATACATGTCAAAAACGACCTGTAACTTTTGCTTGGTTCTTTGTGCCTGCATGTTTGCATTACAGTGCTACATTCTTGTCACCCCTGTGGTGTGTTATTCAACAGTGTTATTCTGATTTATCTTACAAAACCAAACAAATGGGTTTTGGTAACAGCTTCACAAGTCCTGTTAACATTTTTAAGTTATGTCATGGCTGAATACTGAAATTGTACTACAGTAGGCTATTGAGTGAGATTCTTTTTCTTTTTTTTTTTAACAAACATTTGTATTGTTCATCATTTCTTTTCAGAAACAGAGCCGAAAGATGCAGGAAGTGAGAAGTCATCTGGAGTGGTGAGACTAAATACCATCAGACAAATCATCGAACAGGTGTGGTACACAGAAAATTGGCAGTTTTTTTTTTTTTTTTTTTAATATTTCACAAATTAATGTCACCACCTTTTTTCTCAGGACCGTCACGCTCTTCTCGATGTGACTCCTAAAGCCGTGGACACTCTGAACTACACACAGTGGTATCCTATCGTCCTCTTTCTGAATCCAGACAGCAAGCAAGGAGTCAAAGCCATGAGGAACCGCCTTATGCCCGGCTCAAGTCGAAGCTCTCGCAAACTCTATGACCAGTCAGTGAAGCTCAGGAAGACCTGCTCCCACCTTTTCACAGGTAGGTTTTGCTGTCATTGAATTTTCACTGTTTTTAGTTCCTCAACAAACTATTCATTTTGTGTTTGTTTGATGAGAATTTTTTTCGACATTTATATATCAAAATCGATATATATTTATATATTTCCATGGATCCCTCAGTTTCAAAATATTAACTGTTATAGATTTTTTTCTTAATCATGCCTGTGTTTGTGTTTTCATTTCCTCTTAGCAACTATTGACCTAAACTCGGCCAATGACGCATGGTATGGAAGTGTGAAAGATTCCATTCAGGAGCAGCAGGACAGAGCTGTTTGGGTGTATGAGGGCAAGGTGAGCCTTATTTAGTTTATCCATCCATCTTCTACCGCTTATCTGGGGTCGGGTTGCGGGAGCAGCAGCCTAAGCAAGGAAGCCCAGACTTCCCTCTCCCCAGTTACTCTTCCGGGGGGATCCCGGGGCATTCCCAGGCCAGCCGAGAGACATAGTCTCTCCAACGTGTCCTGGGTCTTCCCAGGGGCCTCCTATCGGAGGGACGTGCCCGGAACACCTCACCTGGGAGGCGTCAGGGAGGCATCCTAACTAGGTGTCCGAGCCACCTCATCTGGCTCTTTTCAACGTGGAGGAGCAGCAGCTCTACTCCAAGCTCCTCCCGGATGACAAAGCTTCTCACCCTATCTTTAAGGGAGAGCCCAGCCACCCTACGAAAGAAGCTAATTTTGGCCGCTTGTACCCGCGATCTTGTCCTTTCGGTCACTAGCCATAGCTGCACTCTGCTTGGCCTGCTGGTACTTGTCTGCTGCCTCAGGAGTCCCACAGGCCAAAAGGGCCCAATACAACTCCTTCTTCAGCTGGATGGCATTCCCCAACACTGGTGTCCACCACGGGTTCAAGTATTGCCGCCACGACAGGCACCAACCACCTTGCAGCCACAGCACCGGTCAGCCGCCTCAACAATGGAGGCACGGAACATGGTCCACTCGGACTCAATGTCTCCCACCTCCCCCGGGACATGGTCGGAGTTCTCCCGGAGGTGGGAGTTGAAACTCCTTCTGACAGAAGACTCTGCCAGGCATTCCCAGCAGACCTTCATAATACATTTGGGTCTGCCGGGTCTGACCGGCATCCACCCTCCCATCGAAGCCAACTCACCACCAGGTGGTGATCGGTTGACAGCTCTGCCCTTCTCTTCACCCGAGTGTCCAAGACATGCGGCCGCAAATCCAATGACACGACCACAAAGTCGATCTTTTAACTGCACTACGGTGTCCTGGTGCCAAGTGCAGATATGGACACTTTTATGCCTGAACATGGTGTCTGTTATGGACAATCTGTGTCGGGTACAGAAGTCCAACAACAGAACACAACTTGGGTTCAGATCGGGGGGCCATTCTTCCCAATTGCGCCCCTCCAGGTCTCACTGTCACTGCCAACGTGAGCATTGAAGTCACCCAGGAGGACGAGGGAACCCCCAGAAGGAGCGCTCTCCAGAACTCCCTCTAAGGACTCCAAAAAGGGTGGATACGCTGAGCTGCTGTTTGGGCCATAGGCACAAACGACAGTCAGGATCTGTCCTCCCACTTGAAGGCATCGGTAGACTACCATCTCATCCACCGGAGTAGACCCCAATGTACAGGCACTCAACCAGGGGGCAACAAGTATTGCCACCCCCTCTCACCATTGGGAACTCCAGAGTGGAAGAGAGTCCAACCCCTCTCGAGAAGGCTGGTTCTGGAGCTTCTGCTATGTGTCAAGGTGAAGCCGACTGTATCTAATCGGAACTTCTCATCCTCGCGCACTAGCTCAGGCTCCTTCCCCATCAGAGAGGTGACGCTCCACGTCCCTAGAGCTAGCTTCTGCAGCCGGGGATCGGACCGCCAAGGTCCATGCCTTTTGGCTGCCACCCAACACACAATGTACCCACCCCCTTTGGCCCCTCCTGTAGGTGATGAGCCCACGGGGGGGGGTCCCACGTTGCCTCTTCGAGCTGTGCCCTGCCGGACCCCATGGGCAAAGGCCCGGCTACCGGGCGCTCGCCATCGTGCCCCACCCCAGGCCTGGCTCCAAGAGGGGGCCTTGGTGACCCACATCCGGGGGAGGGAAATACCATTAGAGCTACTCGTCATAAGTGGTATTTTGGGCTACGCGTTGTCTGGTCCCTCGCCTAGGACCTGTTTGCCATGGGTGGCCCTACCAGGGGCATAAAGCCCCAGACAACTGAGCTTCTAGGATCATTGGTACACACGAACCCCTCCATCACAATAAGATGGTAGCCCAGGAGGAGGCCTTATTTAGCGATGCTAAAAAATAAACAGAATTATGTAGCTCTGCTTTTTCATGTAGAACCAGCATAAATAAAAATGATAAAGAAAACCAGGTGTAAGCTATGCAAAAGTTCCTCTGCAACAGCCTAGTACGCTGAGATGTAATGTTGAGGCCAATCCGGTTTGGATCTTATACCATTGTATACGCAGGGGTGTACACATCCAATGCAAATAAGTCCTCAGGGGCCTGATTCAGGCCAGGTTTTGTGTCCTACCGGGGAGAATACACTTTCACCAAGGGACGTGGGAAGCCAGGTTACAAGCGTTATCTGCCTCTAGGATAGAAAACCTGGCTTGAATCAGGCCTTTGAGGACTGGATTGGGCTAGATATGTTCACCTCCCTGTATACTATTTGTCAAGGTGTCTTTGAGCAATACACTAAAGCCCAAAATAGTTCCCAAAGTTCTTGGCTGTATGAATGCACATATAGGATTATAGTCCTAAATCCCGATTGTTGTTCAGCCATCAGTGTATGAATATGAGTGTGAAAGTGTAACTGCAGGTTTTTTTTAATGTATCATCTGAATTATGAAAGTGCTATGTCAATACATTCCATTTACAATTTATGATTTGTTGCTAAACCCAAGAGAACATTTGTAGAGTACTTAATTGATTATCTTGCCTTGTTTAGATGGATGGCTCAGACGAGGACCTGGATCTCCACGATGACGGTATGTCCTACTTGTCAACGATGAGTGCCGACTACCTGAGCATGGACAGCCGCCTCACCAGTGACTATGATGACACTGCGGATGAGGGTGGAGCTTACACCGATAATGAGCTCGATGAGCCAATGGATGAGCCCCAACCAGTTTCGGCAATCAGTCGATCTTCAGAGCCAGTTTATTCAGACGAGGTAGGAGCAGTGGAGATGCCCCGATTGCTTTTTTTTCCTGTTCTCACCATTATTCATTATTTTGTTATTTGTGCTAATGTCAACCAACCCTGAAAACCCTCGTGCATATGTGTCCGTGTGTGTGTGTGTGTGTGTGTGTGTGTGTGTGTGTGTGTGTGTGTGAGAAGAGGCCCCAACCTGAACCTCGGACTCGTATGAAAAGGTCAGGGAGCAAAGAGATGTTGAACAGAGAGCCCAGCCCTCCCCCATCTTTTGTCCCAGAACCCCCGAAGGTGAGATCCCCCGCCTCCATTTCTCCCTCAAGCTCTCCACATCCATCTCTTTCTGGTTTTTTTTGTTTGTTTGTTTGGTTTTTTTTTAAGTAATAACATTTCAGTATCCATACAAGAAACGAAACCATTGTACAGAGGTTAGACATGGCAGTTGAATTTCACCCCTCCCAAAATGTGACAAATAGTCCCTTCCTGCAACAGGGGCGGTCTCAAACGCGCACTGATTCAACAAGGAGCTCCAGCAGCACCATCAGCAGTGACGCCGTGACTGGAGGCAAGCCTCTGCCCCCACCTGTGGCCCATAAGCCCAGCTTGGCACGTTTGAGCCAAACGTCAGAGGAGCAAAGCACAGAGAAGGAGGGAGATGCAGAGGATCCTGCCAACAAGTCCTTCCTGGGAAAGGTTGAAATCATACATTTCTTGTATCCTGGGATTATTTAACGTCGCACATGTTCTTTCAGTTTAAAAATGTAAGATTTCTTTCTTCATTGCTTGTATTGCTTCTAATATGAAAGAGAAATGGTGACCAGGTAATAGAACAATCACGCAGTCCCCTTTTCCCTCCTTCATCTGTGCCTTCTTCGTGGCTACATGGTCATCGTCATTTCATTATTTTGTGCTGCAGTTCATTTGACTCATAGCATGGATGTGTGGAACTCTCCTGTGGATCATCAAAACCGTAAGGCTAAAGAGCGTCAATGTCTTTGTCCTCAGATTAAAGCTTTTGAGAAGATGGACCACCTGGCCCGAGCTCAGAGGATGCTGGAGCTGCAGGAGGCTGAAAATGCTCGGGTCAGTTCCTGTATCAGTGCACAACTATCTAAACAACGACTAAAGTGTTCTGCCCAACCTTTTATCAGTTCTGACAGATTTGGGTCTGCTCTTTTGTTATACATAGCTGGAAATTGCCCAGAAGCATCCTGACATCTATGCTGTCCCAGTCAAATTGCCAAAACCCAACATCAACCGTCCGCAGCCAATAGGGTGAGACCTCTTTCCTTTATACCAAATAAAACCAAGTTTCAATGTTGTTTCAAACCTAAGGATCACACCACTGTGTGTGTGTGTGGGGGGGGGGGTGTGTGTGGGTGTGTTTGTTTGTTCAGGTCCAGCTCTAATCCTGAGCCGCAGACTCCCTACAGGCCAGCATACTCTGAGAGCAGAGGACACGGGGATAATGAACCCGAGTACCGCAGGCAACTGGCCGAGCAGGCCAAAAAGGGGTACTACAGCCCTCAGAAATACAAAGACACCGAGCTGTAGCCCAGGCAACCATAAGTGTTATTTCCTCTGTGAATATGCAGCCTTTGTTGCCGTAGCGATGGCCCACATAATCCCTCACATATATGTAGTCTGAGAGAGATGTCAGAGACAGTTCTTTTTTTTTTTTTTTTGTCTCCCCTGTTGATCAGACAAGTTTGTCTTCCAAAGGTTGACAGTCACAGTCGTCCTGAACAACCGAACCTGAGCAATTTCTCCCACTTATGTTTTTTTTTTTTTAACCTGAGGTTTAACTTGTGTCCATTGCATGTGTTACCAGTGTACCAGAGCCAGTCAGCACCAAGGAGGGGAAATTGTCCGGAATCCTAATGTTTTATCCTCTCAGTAAGACAAAATTCAACAGTATTTGGAGACAAAGAAAATTTTCAGCAGATGTTACACATAGTACAGCAAATGTCTATGGGTTTATGAGAGGAAACGACTTCAACCTTTTATTACATTTCACATTTAATATAGTTGTTGCTCTTAAACTACCTTTAGAACCATCACTCAGAAATAAGATGCATACTGATGTTGCTGAAAAATGCATTTTTTTTCTTTTTCTGAAGTAAAATCTCAAGTGCTCGGTAACTCATGTTTTGTGATTGGACAAATTCCTTTTCACTATTTTTTATCTTGCATATGCTGGGATGCAGAATGCTCTAAGTGCCTTATAGCTCTGTTGCGGGAGAACAGTCTGTGAGGTTCTTCTCTATTCTTCACCCAATTCTCTGGGTCTCAGGATCGGCAGAGAAATGCAAAATATACTGTCCCTTCCCGTCTCGTCCAGGGTGGTGCTGACGCATCCCCGAGCTGGACCATGTCCATTTCTCCAACACTGTTAAGCTGCCTGCTGAATATACTCTGGTGTGAGTGATCCAGCCGACTCCAGTGCAGTTACTGATATCACAGCTTTCACGTGCATGAGGTTGTAGTTTTACCTTTTGGAACTCTGCCAAAAGAATGTTTTCCGCTTTTTATTTGTAGTTTCCAGCCGCTGACAATTATTATTGCCTGTATGGTTTTTTTTTTTTGTTTGTTTTTTTTTACAAAACTACTCTGATCTCAATTCTTTTAAACTGTGGGGATGACAATCATGTTGATCACTTTCTTTGAAATTTGATTTCTTTGTATTTAGTTTGTGATTGTAATATTACTTTGATTGAATAAATAAGCATTTTTACATAAAGTTTTGAACAGTGTCAGGATCCCCTTTCTTTCTATTAATAGTCTGGCTATGCTGACCAATCCATTGGTTGTAACTGTAGTTTGAGGTCTGAGATAACTCGAATCCTAATATCCTGTAATATTGAGTTAAATAAATAACTCTGTCAAATGCAGTTTATGCCAGAAATTCCCAAAATATTTTTTTCCTCGGGCAAATCAGAAAAACAAGTCTGAGTATTTGTGCTCTTGCAACAGACTACTATCCACAAAATTCTGATTAGAAACCTGATCTATTAAAATCAGGGGAAAAAATGTTGATGTCAGTAAATTTTATTCAGAACGAGCCAATGGCTGCAATACTAAATTAAACACAAAAATGCATCGTTGTGTTGTAAATACTTTTCAAACTAGAGGTTGTTGCATTTTATTGTGAAGATTTTTCAAAAAAATGAGTCAGACTATTAGTTTCTTCAGCAGAGTTGTTCATGCATTCAACTTTAATTTGTCCATCAGTTGAAATCTTTAGTTCCTTTGTTGTCCTGACAGTTGTAGGTCCACCATGATTACATTCAGATATCTCACCAAAGCTCATATTTACTCTGCAACCCAAAAATTCACTGGGGGGGAAAAAAAAAATCCACTATTAGTCTTTGGTCAAACAGAACATTATCACACTCTGCCTAGCGAGATAATCTGTCTCCTGCTGTCATGCTGTAAAAGTCCATTTTTACAGGACAGGACTGTACAGATTAAGGCAAGTCAAGTGATATTAAACATGACACATGGGAGAAAAGGTGTGTGTGTGTGTGTGTGCGTATGTGTGTGTGTGTGTGTATGTGTTTGTGTGTAATTAGATGTAGACGGGTTGCTCCTGTGCTGTGAGCAGACGGTACATGGCCGCGGGCATCGTCTTCATGTGGATCTGGAGCAAAAGGAAGAGAGGAGAGATGATGGGTGGTCAGAAACAGGGCAGGGAGGAGGCTGTCAACGTGGAAATATTCAGTATTCCTCCAGTTAAGGAGAAGAATCAGAGCATAAAATTTCCAATTGCTCAGAATAATCCTGTCACGTGTGTGACAACTGAATATGTCACACCCTTAATTTTGACTCATGTTTTTGCACGTTTAGGTTCTTTGTCTTGATTTCCCACAGTGATAAAGGCTGCTCCCACCTCTCCCATGGCATTTGACAGAATCTGAACAATCTTCTCATGTGGCGTCGCCACCACGCTCTGGCTGTTGATCTCGATGATACGGTGCCCCACACGGACACCTCCTCTCTCCGCTATGCCGCCTCTCATCAGGCTGCAAATCTGCACACACAAGGTCAACAGACAATTCTCACTTCTCGTTTCCTGACATGAAATTCCAAATGATAATCATAGTTCAAAATAGTACACCGGGCTGCCTTTTTGTTGGTGTGTGTAGTGATAATCTGTCATACTCACAATGCCGTTCTGGACACTGAAGCCCAACTGGTACCTGAGATCTGGCCTGCGAATGAGCACCATTGTAACAGGGGGACACCTGACAATGTTCATCTTGATCCTTGACTGAGACTTAAGACCCTGAGGGATGCAGACACAGTAAAACTGAGTATATATTGTCATTTCTTTGTTTCAAGTGAGAGAACAGAAGGAAAATACTTTTGCTAAAGAAAAAAGTGAAAGTTGTGGGAAAGTTTAAAAGGTCAAGCTCAACTGAGAGCAGGAACCAACCTTTATGATGCTCTGGCATGTGCTGAGCGGTAACCCCACCAGACTTGTGCCATTAACGGTCATGATCTGGTCCCCGATATTGAGTCGACCGGATTTCTCTGCCGGCCCAGCATGCATCAGGCTGGCGATGATGACGGTGGGAAGGATGGAGCCCCAGCCCGACTCCACAATCACCACACCCAGGATCTCTCCTTTCTGCTTCTCAATGTAAACCTGCAAGAACAAAAAACCCGTTTATGGCCCGCATTCTGGTGCACGATTTCAGACTGGTTGATTATACTGCCATCTGCTGGCTCAATTACATCCTTGCAGTTCTCGGATTTGGAGAAGTGGATGAGGTCGTCATTGTACATATCCTGAGTGTTGAGCAGGTCACTGTACTCCCTCTGGCTCAGGTCCTCAGGGTCAATGCCGTTGGCCCTGAGGAACTCCTGATAGGCCACGCTGAATGCCTGGCCGATGGACTGAGCGATCAACTGGGCCTGCGAGGAGCACGTGCGGAAGACAAGGGGCGTTTGCTTCGGGACTGAAAGGATCCTTCTCTATCTTGAAAAGCAAATCTAAAAGTTCAGCTTTTTAGCTTTTTTTAAATTTCACAAAAATAAACAACAAAATCTAATTAAATCTAAGAAACACAGTAAATATTGACTCTCACACAAACATGCATTTGCCGTCCTCATATTGAACTCACATCTTCCGATTCAAAGACGTGGCAGATCATCCTGTACAGGCGTCTGTCATCGTGGCTCATACTAGTTTGCTCGGCCGCGCTCTCAAGGTTGTCCTGCGCGCTCCGGGACCGCACCATCCTCCCCCGAGCCATCAGAACCACCATGTTGCCAATGTCGGCTATGTAGGAGATTGTCCTCAATGGCAGGTCCATTAAAGCCTCCTGTTGATCCAAACATAACATCTGAACTAGCATACGGTCATTCTGTGTATTCCAAAAAAAAAAAAGAAAAGGGTAATTAATCACTAATTATGGCATGTGGTGACCTGTGTGTCGGCATCGAGGACTTTGATCCTCTGCATGGACATAAACAGATCGACTTCGGCGGTGGATGGAGCTTCTCCGTCAGGGCTCTGCGCCGCCGAGCAGCCACGAAAGCAGAGAAACAGAAGTAACAGGTTGGTGAAGAGCAGCCAAAGCCAGACTCAGCTGGGAGTTGGAGCTCACGATGCCTCGCGACCCAGCGCGGACGGGACGAATATATTAGCGGCGGGGAAAAAAGACGAGAGAGAAGCAGAGCAGCAACATACCTTTTTCCGGTTCTTCGTCTGCTTCTGAGCTGCCTGCAGAGAGAGAACACAGAGCAGAGACTGATCAGGACAGCAGCTTGGTGGTTGGAACTGTCTCACATCCGCCGGCGGCCGCCAAATTAAGGGACAAAAAGACCTTGAAGGTGCATGGTGAGCATGTGCAGGAGGACACTGAGGCTGCTGTCAGACGTGTTCCCCTTCATCGATGTGACACAAACACCCCCGAAGCAAGATAACGCAGCCTCATGTGTTCCTGTCGCATACCACAAAATGTAGATCTTTCTACTTTAACCGGAGTCAAAGTGTGTGGTTTTCAAAGTTCTGCTCACAGTTTAAGCATTTCACACAGGGATATGATAATATTGCTTATCAGAGCTGTAAATTGCACAATATATATGGCAGCATTCCTGATTTTTGACAAGGTTTTCAACATAAGCCCAACTGATCAACAACAAAATTCTGCAAATGTATTATTAATACCAGCAGAATATTATACCCTAACATAGTCTGACCTGGGTTCTATGGGTTCTAGATACATTTTAACGGCTCTAATCCTTTGCTTAAAAAAAACAAAGACAGCTTTCTCTTGATGTGTCTGTTTGTGTGTTTCTGACTGCTGGGTGGAATGTTGTCCTTCAGGGACAATAAAGTTAAATCAAATCAAATCAAATCACAATACCAAGTCAAGTATCCTATAAGAAATGTAGTAGCCCCCCCCAAAAAATAAACTTTCTCTCTATTGTCTTTTTTTTTACTTCTCTTCTTGCCGTTAATGATTAAAACAACTCAAAACATCTCTTGTCCTAAAACTGCATTCAATCATTTTTACTGTTTTCATGGTTAGCTAGCTTATTAAATATAGGAACTTGCTACTTTTCTTTCTGTCTCAGTAATAGTTGGACTGTTGGCAGGACAGGATGATAGTGGGACTCTTTCAGCCCTGCGGTGACTCGGTGGCCTGTCCAGGCTTGTGCCCCTGCTCTCGCCCACAGGCGGCTGGGACAGGCTCCCTGCAGCTTCCCACAGCCCTGAACGGAGACGATGTCCTGGACGTGTCACCCAGCCGTCCACAATCTCAGCTTTTCACTGGAGCCCTTCAGCTGCTCCCTTTACTGCGTCCCTCTTCCACTTTATCTCGCTCCTCAGGAAAGTCACCCTTAAGCGCGCTCAAACATTATTTAACACATTGTATTTCTATTTCAAGAGAACTGAGAAAAGACATACGAACGTGTGTGGAGGACACTTAAATCCCCGCTTTTCCTCTCTGTATCTGCTCCCTGTTGCAGAAAAAAGGACAGTCTCCGGGGCTTCGGAGTCGCATTCAGGACTTTATGTAACAGTGAAAGGCAGTGGAAGCCTATAAACTGTGGGCTGGGAGCAGTGATCTGTGGATAATGCATTGTGCACAAACGGGGTGGGGGGGCGTTTTACCCGTGGCTGCATCGCTAGGGAGGCTTTAAAGATACATGGATGCGAAGACAACTTCAGCTGCATCAATGCAACCCACCCATCCATCCATCCATCCATCCGTGTATCCAGACTCACCAGGACTGTCACAGTCAGTCACGACACACACACACACACGCACACGCACACGCACTATTCCCAGTGTTCTCACCCTCACTCTGTTCATGGCCTCCTGGGCCTGCTGCATGCGGGCGCTCTTTGAGGGAGTCCTCTCCGACAGCAGGTGGGTGCAGCCCAGGTAGGTCGCTGCGAAGATGATGCCGTCGACGAGGTCTTCGGGGTCACACGGACCTGGTACTGGACGGA
This sequence comes from Arothron firmamentum, assembly GCA_016586285.1. Taxonomy (NCBI): domain Eukaryota; kingdom Metazoa; phylum Chordata; class Actinopteri; order Tetraodontiformes; family Tetraodontidae; genus Arothron; species Arothron firmamentum. Next base: position 37,066 of record BJFM01004734.1, on the reverse strand, counting down.
CCGCAAAAACTCTCGTCAGGCACGCCAAAACATTGGAATTGCAAAGCCACGATTAGCGATAGCGCAGCCGCAAACAATTGTGCAGAGCGCACAATCGGACAAAATAATGTTGTAAAATAAGTGTTTGGGATTAAAAAAAAAAAAAAAAAAGTCCACTTGCCATCCACAAATGTTGGAAACTGGGAGAGAGATCGGCGCACCTGAGAACGCAGATGGAGAACAAACGAGTGTTTAGACATTGGCAGAACATTCTCACGCCGCAACTTTCGGCCAAATGGCTCAAATCTTGAAGGAATAAAAACTGCCGTCACTTGAGCTGCTGCAGGGTTAACACACACCAGCCTGCAGGCACTACAGTCCTTCACCAAAGGTGTTTCTAGTGCAAAGAGGGAGTTGGTGGTAAAAATGTCTCCATTAACCCAGTTCCAGAAAGCTGAAGCACACGTGGCTGATCATAGATGTTTCATCATTGTGTAAGTCTGTTTTCATGCTTTCGCTGGGTCAATTCATACTTTTTCAAAGTAAAATCAGCCTTTGTGCGTTCTATCAAAATTGTTAACTTCCAGTTAATACAGGAGTTATTGCTGACACTTGAATTTATATGACTAAATCTCTCGTTGTTCGAAATATTTTGTCTGTTATTCTGTTATTCTCACATCCTGGGCAGGTGGCTGCAGCGGAGATGACTGCGGCCGAGCCTGCGGTTGAGGCTGCTGAGCTGGAAGCTGCTGCTGCTGCTGCTGGTGGTGCTGCTGGTGCTGCTGGTGCTGCTGGTGCAGGTGTTTCTGATGCAGACCGGCCTTCCCATGCAGGTGCGGCTGTGGTGGCCTGACAGCGTTCCTTTGCTGTGAATGAGGACCTGAGCGATGACGGTGTTGTGACTGCTGATGATGGTGATGATGATGGTACTGCTGGGGGGGAGCCGTCCTGGATGACTCTGCTTCCAGCGGGCTGAGCGGCTCTTCGGCTGGATCTGAGGCATGGCGGGACGGAGACTCGGACTGTGAGGAAAGAGCAAGGAGAGGTCTGAGAGGGGTTTTTATAGCTTTGAACATCTACTATAAGAGCATGTGATATTAAAAAAAAAGGGGGGAGCTTCTATTCCTTTACCTCTCTACCTTAACCATCATCTCTATACAAGATATTGCTGCAGTTTCGGTGTCTCCCCAGCAGGGGATGTCATCAACATCAAGATTCAGGGGCCAAAGAACCGAGGGTCACGAGGGTCACGAGGGTCCCGGTGCCCTGACCCAACTTTAACCGGCAAATTCAAGACCCAGGACTCGAATCAAGCCCCCTTCTAGCCTGTCCTCTGCAGATTGTGCACCACTTGAACAGCAACAAAAAGCTGTACGTCTATGTTTACTTACATTCTTAATCATGTCTTAGGCATAACTGTAAACTAAGAGTTTATTCATTTACATATACGTACTTATATGTGTATTTATTTATTTGCACATGTTGATTTGTCTTTCACTCTATATTAATATATATACTTGTGAGTTTTGTCAGAACTTGAATGTCCACCCTGCAACCCCCTCTGGCCTGGCTGCTTCTCTTCCTCTATCTCTCTTTCTCTTTATTTTTTTATATTCCCCTTTTCACCACAGCCGGTCAAGGCAGATGAGCGCCCCCTGGTGGCCCACCCTGCTCTAGGTTTCTAGCTAAGGGGGGGGGG